>JAODUK010000653.1:0-64166 GCA_027564635.1 Typhlichthys eigenmanni | reverse complement strand
TGTAGATATTAAATACACCAGTCAGAGAGCCGTCTGTGTAGATATTAAATACACCAGTCAGAGAGCCGTCTGTGTAGCTATTAAATGCACCATTCACCCTCCCTATATCCCTCCCTTCTTCCCTCCTCCCTCCCTCAGGCTAACTTGGCGGTGCAGGAGAATCGTCTGACTACAGCCAACTTGGACCTCCAGAAGGCCCAGGCTGAGCTTGATGCCAAGCAGACAGAGCTGGATATAGTTAGTGCGAGTTATAACAAGGCCATGTTAGAGAAACAGGTCAGTGACTTTGCTCCAGCCTTCACAACAGAAGGAATAGAAATTGAAGTGAATTGCCCCTCTAGAGATGAGTTGTCTCAGTTTAACCAGTCGTTTAAAGAACAAATCTTTTTTTCAAAACTGATCATTGAACAATAGATCATAGCTATATTTGAAAGCCGTTCTGGAGACCTCTAACAATGTGAATTACCTAAAAATACAGCGTTGATGTCTGATAGCTAGGCACATCAGCTGCTAATGTGATGCTATGCTAACGATGACTGAAGGTCCACGTTCCCATCTAGACGTTGCAGGAAGATGCTGAACACTGCCGACGCAAGATGCAGACGGCTTTCAGTCTGATCAGCGGTCTGGCCGGTGAGAAGGAGCGGTGGACGGAACAGAGCAAAGAGTTTGCTGCCCAAACCAAACGCCTTGTTGGTGGGTATTAAAAACATTTTCCCCACCGTTGCAACACCAGCAAACACTGTTGCCATAGTAAGATGAGTATATGGGAAGCGTCAATGCCTCCATCGCTTGTCATCTTTAATATTTCCCACGTTGATTTCCCTGCGACAGGCGATGTCCTCCTAGCCACGGCGTTCCTCTCTTACTCCGGACCCTTCAATCAGGAGTTCCGGAACCTCCTGCTGAGGGACTGGCAGCGAGAGCTGAAGGCGCGCGGCATCCCGTTTGGCAACGACCTCAACCTGACCGAGCTGCTCATAGACGCGCCCACCGTGAGCGAGTGGAACCTGCAGGTGGGGGACGCTCAGCTATTATGTATATGAATCCATCCATGGAGTTTGTGATGTGATGTGAACACATATGCGCATGATTATCGTATTGGACTGCCAGATTGATATGAAGCCACCTTGCAAGGTACAAGGATTCAACCATACAGCCTACATGACCCACAACTACCCTAAATACCAAGTCGTAATAGCGTCAACTCAGCTGAAGAAGTGGTTTAATGCTGCTTTATTAAGTTACCCAATATTTTCACACGTGATTGACATTTGCTTCCCTGAAGAAGAGAACTAGTCTGTTTTGCTGCACCCAGGGTCTTCCCAACGATGACCTCTCCATTCAGAATGGCATTATTGCCACCAAAGCTGCCCGGTACCCTCTCCTCATCGACCCCCAGAACCAGGGCAAAATCTGGATCAAGAACAAAGAGGACAGGAATGAGCTGCAGGTCTATTTATTTTTCGCTTAATCTTTTCAAGAGTGTGCTGCCTACACATAATGTCACCATTTAAAGTAATATGAATGTGATATGAATAAATATGTTATAATTTCTTTATTGTTTATTACTTAACGCATGAAATAGGCCATTGTATTGTTCAGAAATCCACTATATGTGAAAGTTCCTTTCTAAATGGAATTTTCAAATTTGTGCCACCAGTTACAGCTAGTAAGTCAAACATTTTAGCAGGAGACTTTTAATTAAAAGATGTGTTCTGTGAACTCCAGCTCTTTGACCTTCTGAAAAATCCAGTTGTATACATGACAATGTACAGTATTGTACAATGTCATGCAACACTGTAGATTAAAGAGCATATATGGCTTTTTACACTAGAATCTAGATTATTAATTGTTTTAATTTTGTCTGGTTAAGATGGTTAGGTGACACAACCTTTGATGTGAGCTACTAAACCATAGATGGACCACAGTATATATTTAACAAACAACAACAAAATCAGTAGTAATCAAGCAATGTTTTGTATAATTATTTCTATCCGCAGATCACATCATTAAACCACAAGTACTTCAGAACCCACCTTGAGGACAGCTTGTCTCTGGGCCACCCGCTGTTGATTGAGGATGTGGGAGAAGAGCTGGACCCTGCCCTTGACAATGTCTTAGAGAAAAACTTTATCAAGACTGGCTCCACCTATAAGGTAACACAGGAAGAAGTTCTGGAATAATCTATCACCTTGGCTAAAAGGACTGAGGCTGTTCTGTCATGACTGAATTCACAAGATAAAAGACAGTGATTATAGAGAAAACTGTAGTATTTTTTATAAAACATCAGGGTTTTCATGCAAAATAAAGAAACATAAGTTAAATTATTTGAGGAAAACAGTATGAATCGCATTCAAGTTATTTAAATGGAAATCTCTTGCCACATTTCCTACCCAGGTGAAAGTTGGGGACAAAGAGGTGGATGTTATGAATGGCTTCCGGCTCTACGTTACCACCAAGCTGCCCAACCCAGCCTACACCCCTGAGATAAGTGCTCGCACCTCCATCATCGACTTCACTGTCACCATGAGAGGCCTGGAAGACCAGCTCCTGGGCAGGGTCATTCTGACTGAGAAACAGGTGGAGCTACAGTCAGATACAACTACAGGACATATACGCAATATACAATAATTTATTTAGTTATTTAATATTTTAACCTGCTTTACTTCTATGTGTCTGTGTGACCTCAGGAACTAGAGAAAGAAAGAACAGACCTGCTTGAAGATGTGACGTCTAACAAGAGAAAGATGAAGGAGTTGGAGGATAATCTTCTTTACCGGCTGACCAGCACACAGGCAAGGAATTGTATCTCAAAACTAAAACATAATTTGCATAAATTGATATATTAAATTACCATGTTACCAACGAACACGTGGATTTAAAGTTGCCTTAAGCAATATTTAAGGCCAGTATACTGCCACACAATGGCAGTATAAACACTAAGGGCCTCATGTACGTACATTAGCAAGCGCAACGTAAAAGTGTGCCCTGTCAGACCGCTGATGGCGCACACTGTGTCATCAAATTTTACTTCAGATGTACTAAACTTGCTGCTGATCACGTAATCAGTGCTTGGCACCGCCCTCTAAATTTGGCGTTAACACAGCGAGTAGTCTATGTTCCAGCCTTATCCGTAAAGTTGCAGCGCCCGAATGCAACGGAACAGCAGACCTATTTATAAATAGCCTACTTGTCTATATAAATCTTCAAACCTAGAGATAACGGTCGGAATCCAACCCCAAAATAATTATGTTTGGGTGACTATAAAATGTAAATGAAATAAACATTAATTTTAACACCACACAAGCAATCAAATCCTTCAGAACGTCTCTCCATGGCCTGTGTCTTCATCTTGCTCGGATGAATCTTGCCATTGCTTGCTTCCCCTGTTCAAAGAAACGCGCTCACTGGGATAACACCTACTTTTCAGATTGCTTTGGGTCATCTCCTTCTATTAGTGAATGAGGGTTGTAAGGTCAAACGATTTGTGATGCCTCTGCATACACACAATCAAAAAAGTCTGAGATGAGATGGAAAACTAGTACTATTAAATTACCTGGTATCTATGGCAGTTAATTCTCTGTAATGAGAGCAACGATGCAAAACTGAATGTCCTTTTTGTAATTTTCTAACCCTCTAGGGCTCTCTGGTGGATGATGAGAATCTTATTGTTGTCCTTAACAACACCAAGCGCACATCTGAAGAAGTCACTCAGAAACTGCAGATTGCTGCTGAGACTGAAATCCAGATCAATGCCGCTAGAGAAGAGTACCGTCCCGGTAAGCCAAGCCTAGTCCACACATACAGTACATGGGTACTTTTTAAAATAGGGATTTTCTTCTTTCGTTTGCTAAAAAAAAATCTCATCCATGTTTTAAAAACAATATCGAAAACACAATAACCTGCTGTCAAGCATTGTCAAGAGAAATGCCTCATGTAAAGGCGTTCCTGTGCACACTCAACAAAGGAGATGCACAACAATGCACTTGTTGCCAAAGTTACATGTCAAATACTTGTAGTTTCTGAAGTCTGTCGTTAGTGATCTTAAATGCAGCTTATACGTGGATGAAAGGCCAAAATGCATCGAAGAGGCCACGTTAAAAGAAAATATGTATTTCAATGCGATGAGTAGCAAACAAGCATAAACGGGATTTCATCATGAAATACAATCCACATGCAGACAATTTAGACTAAATAACCGCAAACTACATGTTGTTTTATGTGTATTTAAATATCCTTTTTTTTTGCAGTGGCCACCCGGGGCAGTACCTTATATTTCCTGATCACAGAGATGAGCATGGTGAATGTCATGTACCAAACCTCTCTGAGACAGTTCCTGGGCCTCTTTGACCTTTCTTTGGCCAGGTGGGAATAAGTTGATCTTCATTGTTGTACTCATTATTAAAAGAGCGTCTCATAGTTTAACCTCTGTGCTATCATCACTGCTCAGATTTTGCCAAAGTGCTTACACATTTCAGGCTGAACCGTAAGTTAACAAACGTCTGAGTATCTCTGTCATTATTGGTCTCTGCTGTAAAATGCTTTCTTCAACAGGTCATCCAAGAGCCCTATTACCAGCAAGCGCATCTCCAACATCATAGAGTTCATGACCTTTGAGGTGTATCGCTACGCAGCACGCGGCCTCTACGAGGAGCACAAGTTCCTCTTCACCTTGCTGTTGACACTGAAGATTGACATGCAGTGCAACAGGGTGAAACATGAGGAGTTCCTCACGCTCATTAAAGGTCAGGGGTCTGGCTATGTACCTCACTTAATTTACCACACTGTTGTCTTACTGATAGCACACAGTTTGAGCTGTGTTGAGCTTCTAACAAGTTACGGAATGTGAAGTGTGCAGTGATGTCATAGGTAAGATAATGCCAGGAATTATAATATTGCTAATGTTTATTGTCAGTGCCATGAGTGAATAGATTAAACGTCTGCTGATGTTTAATCTAATCTAATTAATTAATCTAATTAATAATGGCTCCTGTGGCAGACCACCCAACAGTTTCACTGCTTTTTCAGGAGGTGCATCTCTGGACCTGAAGGCATGTCCCCAGAAACCAGCTAAATGGATCCTGGAAATGACTTGGCTCAACCTGGTGGAGCTCAGCAAGCTGTGGCAATTCTCCGATATTCTGGACCAGGTGCAGATCCACTTCGCCACCTATGCACCTACAGCATATGCATACCTGTACTGTAATGTGTAAGGCTTGCTACCTCTTTCCCCAGATAAGCCGTAATGAGAAAACGTGGAAGGTGTGGTTCGATAAGGAGGCCCCAGAGGAGGAGGTTATCCCCAGCGGCTACGACAAGTCTCTGGACTGCTTCAGACGCCTGCTCCTCATACGCTCCTGGTGTCCCGACAGGACCATCGCACAGGTACACATATACTGTATAGAAACACACTAAATAAACAGTATTAGTCACTAATTCATAACAAATCCCACTTGTTGAAATGACTTTCTGATGAACTGGCTGTTAGTCAGAGAAAGCTTGTTGATATTTGACAACAAAAACACCTCTCCCTTATATGCCATACGTGGGGTGCTCCCTCAGAATCTCCGCCCCTCACATTGGAAACGCATTGCCAAGGCTAGGATAGTGTTGTGTGATGCGGTTTGCACCACTTTGTTTGTGTTTACAGCCAGGGCTGTGTAGATATTTAATGAGCACGCACGCAGTTCCTGGCAGCTAGTGGGCCGAGAGGAGATATTGGCTGAATATGCCAAAAAGTGTAATAGCTCACAACCACTGACTATAACTTTTCATTGAAAAAAAAAAGGTTGCTGTACTTTGTACTAATGACATTTGCAATAGACTTCACTTATAATGCTTCTAAATGGGATCAGTTATGTTACAGATTTGTAATATTACAGTGCTGATGACCACCCTTTCCTCTCTCTGCATGTCCCTCCATGTTGCTCCACGTTTCCTCCAGGCCCGTAAGTACATTGTGAACACCATGGGGGACAGGTACAGTGAAGGGGTGGTCCTGGACCTGGAGAAAACGTGGGAGGAGTCGGACCCACGGACTCCTCTCATCTGCTTCCTCTCCATGGGCTCAGACCCAACGGACTCCATCATTGCCCTGGGGAAGAGGCAGAAGATGGAGACCCGCTACGTCTCCATGGGCCAGGGGCAGGAGGTCCACGCCCGCAAGCTTCTGCAGCAGACTATGTCTAATGTAAGTGAGTTATAATGCCGTGGAACACACGGTATCTTCTGTAGTAGACTATGTCTAATGTGAGTTAATGGTGAAGCTATGGAACATACCTTTTATTAGCTAGGAAATCTGCCATCTGCGTTCCAATTAGCCCAACGCCCCAGTGGTGGACAGCCCCCCGGGTGATGTTGTCAGCGTTAAGTGCCCTGCTCAAGGGCACAACGATCATACAGTGTGATTACATTCAATCTCGAGTTGATGTCTCATGCCCAGAATTCAAACCTCGAAGCTGCCAGGGCTTCTTCTTATCCTGATATTACATTCAGTAGCATAAACCAGACATTAAAGAGCTACTACTGCTGGCCATTGACTATACTGGAGATCCTGTACATTTAGCTGTTGTTCATATGGTGGACATGGCTTTGCACATAGCGTTTACATAACTGTAGTCTCACAGAGACTAGAGTTTACTTACGTAAAGTCTGGGACACACAGCAATACCCGCTTACTTGACAAGAGAGGTGTTTTTATTGCCCATGCACGAGTTAACTCAATGACCAAGTCGGACGTTAAACTTGAAACTATGAATTTGTTGCAAAACTAAGGACTCTGGCTGTTTACAGGTCTTTTAAATCTGTAAAGTTGGTAGGCTACGGTAAAAATAAATAAATACAAGTAAATATAGCGCTGCACTAGCGTCGCCACGGAAATGACAGATACAGACTTGTGTGTGACAAGGCTAACATGAAAATGAAAATCGACATTTTCACTTCCCTGTCTGTCGAACTCACAAGGGTATATGTATCAGACGTTATGTGACGTCGTGCTACTGGACAGAGGAGGCTGAGACTCACCTCACCCTATATGTCCCCAGGGAGGCTGGGCCCTCCTTCAGAACTGCCACCTGGGCCTGGACTTCATGGACGAGCTGATGGACACGGTGACAGAGGCGGAGAACGTGCACGACAGCTTCCGCCTGTGGATGACCACAGAGGTGCACCGGCACTTCCCCATCACCCTCCTCCAGATGTCAATCAAGTTCACCAACGAACCCCCGCAAGGCCTGAAGGCGGGACTAAAGAGGATGTATGGAGGTGTGGAAGGCTTTTGTTTTTCTGCATGAGTTCAGAGTTCAGATGCAAAAAGCTATAAGTCCATTTGACATCTTTTATTTTTATTTTTTATTGGCAATACTTAAATAATTTGGTATGTTTTTGGAAGATATTACTTTTTATTCAGTGACACACAGCCTTTTCATTGTATTAAAGGTGAAATGAGTGAACCCCAATATGAAAACCTTATAAAGTTGCTAATCTCTACTTTTTTTCAGATAGACTTATAGGTTTTTGCATCTGAATTCTTCATGTGTTCAACTTGACAGAGCTAGCAGATATGAACCTTTCCTGGGCTATTATGTGTCTGTGTGTGACCGAGACTCAAACGTCATATGATCATTACGTTTACATTCATTCTGTTTTCCCCTCCAGGTTTAAGCCAGGACTTTTTGGATGTCAGCAACATGGTTCAGTGGAAGCCCATGCTGTATGGTGTAGCGTTCCTCCACAGCACTGTGCAAGAGCGGAGGAAGTACGGGCCTCTGGGATGGAACATCCCCTACGAGTTCAACCAGGCAGACCTTAACGCCACAATCCAGTTTGTTCAGAACCACCTCGATGACATAGACATCAAGAAGGTACGAGAACACAGGCTGTTACACTAAAGGGGCCATTGTAACGCACTCCAAAGCTCTGTATTACGCTGTATGACTATTGTATATTATACTGTATGTTATGTATTACATATGATATTAATTATATTCACAGAGCATGTATTCCTACTGACTATGGAGAAGATAATTCATATTATGTTCATATTATGGTGTACTGGTGCATTTATCTTTCTTTTTTTTTTCACGTCCCCAGGGCGTGTCATGGTATACCGTGCGCTATATGATCGGAGAGATCCAATATGGTGGTCGCGTGACTGATGACTATGACAAGCGTCTCCTCAATACCTTTGCCAAAGTGTGGTTCAGTGAGAACATGTTTGGCCATGACTTCCAGTTCTACAAGGGCTATAGCATCCCCAAGTGTTCCAGTGTGGACCAGTATCTCACCTACATTCAGGTGAGTGTCTAGACACAGCCTATAATGTGTACGATTAGTATAAGTATTTTATTTTCTCCTGTTTTTCTATTTTATTTTATTTTAATATCATGGATATATCCGTATGTAGTTTAAACATGGATAACAGCTAAGTAGAATAGGCATTTTACCTCCAATTTCCATATCACCCCTAGTTTATTAAAAGTTATATCATTGTCATTTGTTTTCAAGATATACACATTTGGACTAATGAGGTACTTCTCGGGTGTAGTGATCCTATAAACATTTTTGTTATGTTTTAACATATATAATATATTAATATCATATTTTAATATTATAATGTATTAATATTATATTCATATTTTAATTATTTTTTAATGTAGTTATGTTCTTTGCTTTCTTTCATAGGGCCTTCCAGCCTATGACACGCCAGAAGTGTTTGGTCTACACCCCAACGCTGACATCACGTACCAGAGCAAGCTAGCTAAGGATGTCCTAGACACCATCCTCAGCATCCAGCCGAAGGACAGCTCCTCCGGAGGCATGGAGACCAGAGAGGCTGTGGTGGGGAGACTGGCTGACGACATGCTGGATAAACTGCCCCAGAACTATGTTCCGTTTGAAGTAAGTTCTGTCTGTCTGTGTGCGTGTGTCTGTCTCATTGCACATGAGACAAATCTCCATAAATATACAGTAAATCACAGAGCTGCTATATAATGGAATGCTCTACAAATGTGCATTCTTAAAATGAATTAAATTTGAAAGAAACAATTAAAACATGTTTAATACATATATGTAATGTGTAGTTTTAATGTACACAACTGTATAAACCTGTATGTTATATGTACAGGAAGAATAGCTACTGTTACAAGGTTAGCTAACATGGATCCTAACAAACAAACGAACATGTTAGCTATGGACTGTCTGAGAGCCACACACGTTATGTGGAGGTACTGTACGCCCTGGGTAACTATGGGTCAACATGTGACACCCTTCCAGGTGAGAGAGCTTCTGCGTACGATGGGTGCCTTCCAGCCCATGAACATCTTCCTGCGGCAGGAGATCGACCGCATGAGGCGAGTGATTGCCCTGGTGCGCCACACGCTGACAGACCTCAAGCTGGCCATCGACGGGACCATCATCATGAGCGAGAACCTGCGGGACGCCCTGGACTGCATGTACGATGCTCGCATCCCCGCCCGCTGGAAGAAGGTTGGTAGAGGACGGTTTTCCTCAGCCTAGTTGAGCCACAACGTTTAGTTTAGCTTGTTTCTGATGTTTATTTGTCGATTTACAGTATTAGTAGAAAATGTATGAGGTGCACAACCATGTATATGTTGAATAAACCTCGCTAACCCTGACTAACTTGAAGAAATTACCAAAATATAAAATGTCTTTCTTTTGGATTAATCTCCTCTAAACCTTAATAGAACATTATTTCTGTTCATTGGTAAGAGACTCCAGAAGAAGATAATAGGCTAAACACAGGCTTAGGTGTTTCCTCTTTGTTTTATTTTCCTCTATTGTGTTTTATGGTGTTTTATTTTGCACTGTTGCACGGTACCTCCTCATCTCCACAGGCATCATGGGAATCCAGCACACTTGGTTTCTGGTTCACCGAGCTGCTTGAGCGTAACCGGCAGTTCAAAGCCTGGCTCTTTGAAGGACGCCCCAACTGTTTCTGGGTGACTGGTTTCTTCAACCCTCAGGGCTTCCTGACAGCCATGAGACAGGTACACACAGCACCTGGCTACTAGCTGCCAGCAGGCACGCCACAGAACAGACTACAACATACAAGCATTGTTTTCCTCTATACTTTCCAAATCTATTTTTGCTAACTTACTGTATCACAGCAGTAAAACACCAAAACCACCTCTTATGGATGCCTCTCACTGTGTTCCTTACAACATGTCATGATATGAAAGCTTTTCTGTGGTTAGCTCCAGCGTTTCCCACTAATATATGTGAGTTCAAGTGACCTATCCCAAGCCCCGCCCATTCACTTGTCCTACATAGTTACTGTAACTAGGTAGGACAATAATGCATAGAAAGCCATTACAGGAAAAAAAGACAAGAGGTGCCGTCAGATTCAAAAAAATGCTCAACTGTTATTGGAGGACATGCAAAAAGGGGCAGGGCTTGGGATAGGTCAATTCCATGAGCTTGGGGGAATCATTGTGTTCCATCCTTATCCAACCACTACACCACCACCATCCTATGTTATTTTCCCTTTTTGGCCTTGAAGCCTGCTTGTCAATGGACAGGCGAGCACCATAACTATTCTTTTGGCGCGACCACAGGAGATCTGCCGGGCCAACAAGGGCTGGGCCCTGGACCGCATGGCTCTGTGCAGCGAGGTGACCAGGTGGATGAGAGACGATGTCACCCAGCCCGCCGCCGAGGGCGTTTACGTCTACGGCCTTTACCTGGAAGGTGCCGGATGGGAGCGCCGCAGTGGCAAGCTGGTGGAGTCTAAGCCCAAGGTCCTGTTCGAGATGATGCCTGTGATCCGGATGTACGCTGAGAACAATGGTGAGACACGCGTGTGAAGCACAGGAGAGCGTGTGAGCGTGAGATGGATGGCAAAGTGATTAGCGCTCGAATGAGACTGGCTGCCTGCAGGTTTAATTGTCCTGCTACTGGACATATGCATCCCACACACAGTACAGATGATTCCATTTATCATGTAAATATCAAGCAGACTTTATTATTGTGTTGAGGAACAAATACCAGACCAGGAAAAAAACTGACTTCAGTTAAGACGCCAATTCGAACATAGCAAATATGAGGGGTGAAAGTAACATAAATTAACTGATAAAATGTTGGTCATATAAATTCACAGGAATTAAAAAATAACTAAGTGATTTGATTATTTTATATCTACAATTTTTGTTACTTCCACTATTGATTACAAATAAAAAATTTTACTAATTTGCCGTTTACAGGATGCAATATTTGTTACTTTCATTCATCGATTGCAGCAAGCAATTTTTGTTACTTCACTCACTATGTATATGTATATATGTGTGTGTGTGTATATATATATATATATATATATGTATATGTATATATATATATATATATATATGTATGTATGTATGAATGTATGTATGTATGTATATGTATATATATATATATGTGTATATGTGTGTGTGTATATGTATATATGTATGTACTGTACTGCGTTGGCTATGTTCGCCAATTCTGAACGCACCTCAGATTAATTAAATGCAGCAAGGGCAGCTGGGAATTAATTAATGATCCACTGTTTGTTTACTCCAGCACAGCTTTTCAGATGTTCTACTGATGTGTGTGTGTGTGTCTGTCTATGTGTATGTATGCGCAAGCCTGTACTGTATAAGCAAGTGTAGGCATCATCTAGCATTGTTTTTGTGTACCTCTGACTTAACTGTGGCCGACGTGAACGGGAGCAAGTTGGAGTCGCCCTTGTCTTTATCTGCTCTGAGGCCTGACGAGGGTTGTTCTCATGAGAAATATAACAAGCCGTCTTGTTGATTTTGTGACACCAAGGACTGTTTGTTTTTCCTCTTCGGTATTGAATCAGAATGTTATAGATGGCGATGAGATCCACCATTGTGACCACAGATCCTTCTGCTGTTCACAAGGCTACACTAAAGTGCTGAGAAATCACTCAAATGTCCCTTAAGTCCACAAACCCTGAGGTGGTATCTAATTGTGTTAGCACAAACCACTCAGCTTTCTTTGTTTACTAGAGACATCTCATCTAATTGTAAATAATTTACAGCAAGTAATACTTTTTTTCTCAAAAGCCCTGGTCCTCAAATTAGCTGGTGGTTGTATTTACAGAATTGTATTATGTTTGTTAAAGTTAATGAATTTGCTCTGAGTTACTGTGTTCCAATATAGTTATATGCTGATAGTCTTCTCTGTTAGCATGGCCTAAATTCCTCATAGAGACTATGATTCCAACTTCAGCTTCCCTACATGTTCCTGCACCTGCAAAGTGTGACACCTAGATGTCTCCATTTCAGGTGTGAAGGACGCCCGCCTCTATTCCTGCCCCATATATAAGAAGCCAGACAGAACAAGCATGAATTACATTGCAACTGTCGACCTGAAGACGTCTCGTTCACCCGAAGACTGGATCCTACGAGGTGTCGCTCTGCTTTGCGATATCAAATAATGCTTTGTATTTTCTGTTATACCAGTGAATGTCAGGTATTGTAGTTTGTTATTTCACATAGGCTCTATTGGTTATATTAAGGAGGGGTAAATGGCTTTCCCCTGTATTGGGCATATATTTTGCACTCCCAGTGCATTTCATTGTACTTGGCACAGAATAATGTTAAACTAAACATAAAACAAATGTTTTGAAAATAATTGTTCTAAACATTGTGATGGTAAATGATGAGGGCACCTTCATGTGGACTGCACTTAAAATGATGTGATCTTTTTACACTGCACACCCAGATTGATTTGGGTCTAATGAATAGAGCTATGTTTTTATATATCAACTGTATTAATATTCTTATATTTTTAAATTAATATTCCATAAACGTAAACGCAGAGGAATGAAGAAGTACAAGTATTATGGAGCAGGTAGAGGTTTCTAGCATCCTTGGGAAAGATGCCTACAGGTAGCCACGTTTGTCAGGGATCAAGCCCATAACATTTTGTCTAGGAGCTCAGTATTTATAAACACCGCTTAAATGTCTCCAGGGAAATCAGTTTTAATTCCATCCAATGTGTGTTCCAGGTATAATGGGTAGAATAAGGTCAGCTCAGAGTGAACAGAAACATAGAAATACAGTATGTCCTGTGATTGGAGGCATATTTAATGCTATTACTATTATTTCCTTAGCTGCAGCTGTGTCAAGATTAACTGTATTTGTGAAAATAAATTGTATTTTGATATACATTTGTAGATCTTGCTTGCTACACACTGTGTCAATGTAAACAGTGTGTCTGACGCGCAACTTAATGCTATAAAAGGAAATCCATTATGTATTCTGTTTTATAATTGGTACACTACTGCTGTGAACTGAGTATGATATACATGTATGACATTAAAGGTTAAAGAATCTCTCCTTGATGGTGCTATTGTGCCACCAGGCGTAGAACCGCACATTTCCACCCCGCGCTCATTGTGAAACAACAAATATATTCTGGTCATTTCTGCAACCACAGTGAAACATTGTCAAAGTCAAAAAGCAGTGGGTGCATCTTCTGAACATAATACCAGTACCATATCAAATTATTCAATGCAACCTAAAAGTGGTTCTATTTGACTCTCTACCACTAGATGTCACACTAAGCCTACCAGCATCTCAAACCAAAACAAATGCTTTGTGGGCCACACACACACGCATAGGCCAGATATGAAAACAAAAGGAGGAGCCAGATTATACACAGCACACACACAGGAGTGTGATTTGTTTCTCATATTAATGTTAAAAAAATCACAGCATAGATACCTTTAAGCAGATGCCAATGTTTCCCCCAGCAAAAGGAAACTATTAATAATAGACTTATCAGATGATATTTAAGATTTGCTCATATCAAATCAGTAATAATTCTGAAGACTCCATTTTGCCTTTACGGTCCAATCTCCAGTGAGAATATTTTCTGTCAGCATAAGAGTATATGAGCTTTGGAAAACTTGTCTTCAATGGTGGGTTGCATCAGCCCCTCCCCCAATCTACTGTATAGTGTGTTAAATATTGTTATCATAGGATATTCTGTTATGTTCAGTGTAGACTGCTCTACTGACTCATAGCCTGTTTAGTATTCTGGTGGTATAACACGTCCTCACAGTAGCATTTCAGGGAGAACCTGTCACATGATGTGCAGAGGACCATCTTGGAGTCAAATGACGTAGGAAGCCAGGGTAGAGAAATGCAGCTAGATTCTGTCTGCTAGCAGCAGCTAAAAATAGCAACACCGTTACAGCCCCCTTTTTTTACAAAGACTGCGCCACACCATTCATTCACCCTTCCTTTTTCTATACCTTTCCGCACAGTGCACACACACACACACACACACACACCATTGTTTCTTTACTGTGTTATTATTCAGCAATTTTCTCTGAAAACCGTACACTTTAGTGACAACACTAAACAATATACATTAATCTTTACTAAAAAAGGGTTAATATAGTAAACTAACGCAAATCAGGTAGAGTCAGAGGAGGTGAAGTATTAGACTCTTAATTTCACTTCCTTGAAATGGCCATACAAAATCTCTAATTTGATAAAGTAGTCTATAATAGAAGGTTTTATTGTGTAGCCTTTACCTCAATGTTAATCGTCATGATGTAACACTGCCACCTGGCGGCCCATCAGAAGTGTTACATAAGCATCTGCAACATACATGCATTCTCCATGCTCTCCGGAGAGAGGGATTCCGCCCTGCGAGTGAAATCGTCTGGCAGAATCAGACTACGTTATAGCCTACTTATTTCTATATCTACATTAACATTGCATTCCATTCCAGTACCCTGTGCAATATCATTGGACTTTCAACTCATATGCCATTGAGAAGAACAATCCGTTCTCAGATGCATGCCATGCCATTCATAAAAAAATGCGTTAATATCACGTCGTCATTGGTACTTGTCACGTGGTATGCCTGGAGCAGGCAGTGGGTGTGTCTAATCGCGTGTGGTTTCATTCATAACTACAGTCGTTTTTTGAAGACCATATTAAACTATGCAGACACAGCGAGTCGGCCAAATTGTCTATGGACTAGCCTACTTCAAACAGTCTACAATGTAAGTGTCTGCTTTTCTGGTTCACAAATGCTTATTTGCTTTCTAAGAATATGTAGCCTAGTAGTCTGTTATTATTTGGTTATGTAAGGTTTTGGGTTAAATAATGCAGTCTACAGAGACATGCAAATAGCCTACTACATGTGAAATGTGTATTTATTTATTTTCGTTAAAAAAAATAAAATCTGGGCGCACACGGATACCCCAAGTTTAACCGACAGGATAGCCTTACTAGATAAATTAGCCTACACAACATCAACATATTGGTTATGCTCAGAATGGCTTTTTATGTATTCTCTCTAGGCTGATAGCATGCTAGAATGAGGACCAGTCATCAGCAGTTTATCGGGGGAAACATGCTGTTGACGAGCATCGGCAGCTGCAGCAAGTCACTGTAGTCAGCATCCTATCTGCACGGCGTAGGAAGGCTGTGTGGGTTCTAAAATACCAATATTCTAACAGTAAGATAGCATCTAAGATATTATATAAACATTATATTACATTATATCTCGGAGGTATGTCTCGTCAACACCACATTCATGTAGAACTGGGCATGAAGTTTTCTATTTTCTCTGCATTGCCCAGCTTGTCTCATCTGTCTACCCCAGTCAGTCTAGGGCTAATATGGACCAAGCTAGTTCAACTGAAATTTAAATTATAAACTGTCTTATAGCTGAGTTATTTCCTAGTTATATGGCTGAGACATGTGCCCCCGAATTTCTCATTTGACTATTGTGGATTTGCCTATTCTTCACGCCCACTTAATAATGTAATTCCTATTCCAGTTGTTGTCTTTTCAACTGATTATTTTTGTGATAAACTGCAGACTATCTCAAACAACCATCCCCTATGTATCCTAATATAAAGAAGCTTTTTGACAAAATGCCAAATTTCTTCAGTGAGTGAGTTTCGTGCACTACTTTATAAAACATGTCAGTGTGGTTGAAATTAGCCACAGAAATAGGCCTACTCATCTGCACCTAAACGTCTGACACCCTCCCCTATACAGAGTTCAGGAAGCCTACACACAACCATTAGTTCTCCCCCATGCACATTTTAAAGGTAGGCTATAATAATTAATTCTGGAGAACTTGTTAAATTCCAACTCAAATCAAAACAAAAACACCTTCCATGCCTTCAATGCCACAGAGTGGTCCTTCAGAAGCTCGAACCCACACATAGGAAACACATTGAGAAGGCTATAGGTTATTGTTGTTGTATTGGTGAATCTGACTAAATGTGTATTGGCTTACAATTGCTTACTATACCTTTAATGTAGGCTTATAGTTGTGTTTAAAAGATGGGGTAGGTATGTGTGTGTGTGGGAGGGTTTATAACATAATCAAGAATTGTACCTTTAAGCACCTGAGATGTATAGTATCTCACAAGATGCGTGTGTGTGTATGCACACACACACACACACACACACACTCTGCTGCCCGACTCATCCACAACAATGGGCATGTGTTCAGCATCACAGCATCACAGGAATGTGCTGGTAATGAGAGCTGTACAGGATTGCAGGCACGCGCGTACGCTCCCATGCATTACTGTGTATCCCCATTTTGAGCACGCTTGGTATTTTCACCAGTTTTCTGAGAGCGAGGCCAGATGACATTAACGTGTCGCTTGGTTGCGTAGAATGTGACTCGCATTGGCATGTGAATGTGAGGCACCACTATTACAGGCCTGTGTTAGGAAAGCAATCACCTACAGGCTCTCTACACAATGTGGAGGAGAAAGAGAGAGAGAGCGAGAGAGAGCGAGAGAGAGAGAGAGAGAGAGAGAGAGAGAGAGAGAGAGAGAGAGAGAGAGAGAGAGAGAGAGAGAGATAGAGAGAGAGATAGAGAGAGAGAGAGAGAGAGAGAGAGAGAGATTTTACCTGGAACACTCAGGAGTAGGTAATATGCTGCTGTGATGAAAGCCCTCTAATATAGCCCTCTGGCTATATTGCGTCCTCGGATTGTGTGGGACGTAATGTGTCTACACAAAGACACACATCAATAATAATGACTGCTGTCAAGGCATAAGGGTGGTGACTGGATTATGTTTGGTGAATTGAATTTTGGATGAGCAACTCAGGTAACTCATTCAAATATTGTAGGAAACCCAATTATCATTTAAACTGGGTACAGTAAGGCTAAGTCAACATATTTGCTCTAATGAATAAGCGACTAACATAATATCTGGAGTTACAATAGTGGACCAGGTGAACTAGTACAGAGCTTTACAGTTACAGAACGGTCTAAATGCAAAAACCTAAACCGGATAAAAATAAATAGTGTTGCAGCTCAATGGTATTTATTTATTAGATAAATTGACAGCCATTGAAAGCCAACTGTCATTATAGAAAGCCAACTGTCACTATTGAAAGCAAACTGTCATTCTAAAAGCCCCACAATGCAGTTGGTAGGTCAGACAGCACCAGTAAGTAAGACACCTTCAGACTGTTTGAGCTTTAGGACGTGATATATTTTGTTATATATCTGAATGACTTAATGACAGGACAGTTAATCATATTATAAACTGTGTTTTCTGTTGAAAATGGTCTGTCAGACCAGATTTGCCAGCTTTGTTTTTATTTGTTAAATATGTAGTTTAACTGGCTAGCCAGTCCTGATTATTATTATTTTCTCCATAGTTTTTCTTCTGACATTGCATTTAATTAATTGCCCTGATTACTGTAAGAAGTATTGACCCCTTTTTCAGGAAGACAAAGCTGCTGTGAGAGAACCTCAACAGGAAGTTATGGGGTTTGTCTTTCAGTTAGATTAATTAAAAGGGTTGTGGTGTGTCTGGTCCCTATATAATAGAGCCCTTAATTAAATAGGAATACTGTACAAATAACAATAAAAAATTAGATATCTACCACAACAGCTGGCAGTTTGCAAAATGGTCTGTTTCAGCATTACTGCTCCCATCGGACCTATACTATATTTGGCCTGGTGGCACTGAGTTGTATTCTGTACACAAATGCTACACTGTGGTTATGGTAATAGACATGTCAGTAATTGCTCAGAAGCCTTGAATTTGTGCCTGAAAGCCGCTCTGCCAAATGGTCACCACCGCCTGATCCTTCTGCACTTTAAATGAGCAAACCTGTCTCCCCATTTCCCCTCAGAGTTCACTCACGCTGGCCTAGACCATGAGCAATGACTTGCCTGTCCTGACAAGTCTGTCCGAGAGCTCCACTGTGAGTACATCCACCACTCTCCACACCACGTTTGTTTTCCTCCTTTGACACGTGGTGCTGTCCTCAGCAACAGTCATAGCCACCGGTCCACTATGATTTTCACCGCACTTGTCCTTGCTTGGCGCTCTTCGGGACATTATGAATGAATCTGGATTTCACCCAGAAATTAACCTCACGGTATCCTACAGTAGGCTATGCCACTACAGTGTCTTAGCAAGAACACATTGTTGGAATAAAAAATACTAAATATGTTTGTAAAGCTGCATACAGTAGTAACAATTTTAACCTCCAAAGGGCTGGTAATGTCTATACTCAAGAAGTCCACTGCACTCCAGAACAGTGATCAGGAGACACATTGTGTCTTACATACATACATACAATGTATACAAGACAATGTATACATTAACTTCAACATGGCACCCTCAAAGGGCTTTGCTGAGCTGAATATAGGCCACGGCATCTAATGAATATAAATGTGACAGGTTATACATTTTACAGCTTACTGAAACATTGTTTTGACCTGAAGCCATGTTTGAGGCCGAATTATCAAATACACCATATATCAAGTGTGTTTACCAATGCAAAAGTGTGTTTTTTTTAGCTATAGGCTTTAATAACATTGTCCATGTTTAATTTTCGTAAGGTTGTAATCATGACATGTTATTTAACTTGTTATATTGTGTGTCATGCAGAGTAATCTAGCTGTCAGCACTCTGTACTTAGTGTAACTCATGACTGCTAAATTGTTTTTATGAGTTTATGCTTTGACAGAATTTGATTGATAGACTGTGTTCCAGTACTCTGGGACTGGATTTACTAGCTGGGAAAGTACAATATCGAGCAAGTCAGCTGTTATCGTGTGTGAATGTGCTTTGCAAGTTATGTACAATTTATTTTAATTGCATTACATACAACATACAGCATACAATTACAATTACCATAAGCACCTTTGTCAAAATATGTACAAATATACAGTTTAATTAGCAATCTGTTCAATTATTTATTTTAGACGTGATTCATAAAATGGTCAGAAACATTTGATGGGGTTGCTTGTGTATGTCTCCATGCAACTGACGTCACTGCACTGTCTCTCTATTTTTTTTTTCTCGCCTCCTCTTCCAAATTCCATTTTTAGCCTGCGGAGGCCTCATTTCCCCTCAATGAGAATAGCAGGGAAATTGAATTAAGGGTCTCATTGACGTTTCGATTAGCATCCACAGGCTCACTTAGTGAGACAGAGTATTAATCAGAGAAGCACGCGAGACGGCACTTGTGTTGAGCGTGCGCTTGCGTGCCTGTGTGGACGTATATGGGTATGCTCGCTGTGAAAAAGGAGGATTACAGCATATTACTGTGTTACAGTGAGCTAATCCCACTGCCTATTAAATATTACAGTAATGACCTGACGGTATCATTTAACAAAGGGCCTGCTCCTGGCTGAGACAATATTGAAATAATCACTTTGTTAATATTTGAATAATAACACTGTGCTAAATATGATCGTCACTCTTCAAAAGCTCCAGCAGCGATTAGGAGACAGTACACACACACACACACACATACACACAATGCATGTAGTGGCTGATTAGACCTGGTTACTTTATAGGTGCTATAGACCATCTCTACACGCACAAAGAGCTAATCTGAGATTAATTACAGCACTTACCATAGCATCCAATGAGTGTGACAGGCTACAGCACTTACATGTTACATGTCAAAACTGTATGAAAGCCAGGGTGCTACAATATGAGCAGACTGTACATTTGTGACCTCCTCCCCCTTGTGTCGTGTTGCCCCCCAGGAGGTGCCTGTGCCCGTGGGCTGGGTGGAGAACTATGTGCTGCTGTTGGTGCTGCTGTGTGTGTTTGCCAGTGGGACCCTGGCCCTGATCTCCCTCCTGCTACTGTTCTGCCACCGGTGCTGTCACGGTGGACGCCGCTACTCCAGGTAGCTCTGACTGACTTCATGCTGTCTGTAGGGGTCTAGTGACTAGGCTGGTCCACTCCCACTAAGCTACTCCAGGTAGCTGTGACTGACTTCATGCTGTCTGTAGGGGTCTAGTGACTAGGCTGGTCCACTCCCACTAAGCTACTCCAGGTAGCTCTGACTGACTTCATGCTGTCTGTAAGGGTCTAGTGGATAGGGTGGTCCACTCCCATTAGAGAGCTTGTTGGTTTGATACCCAGAAATCTCAGCCTATTGTAATCATCCCTTAACAAGATGTCTACAGTACTTAACCCCTACCTGCTCTTTAATACTTGTAAATGTTCTCACTGTAAATCACCTTGGATAAAATGTGATCTAAAAATAATTATGAGAAAATATTCGGATAAAATAACATGTAGGCCGCCCAATAACCCTGCAAAATAATAATAATTAACAACTACTGTATTAAAATTAGACATGCTTTGAATTAGAAATGTGAGAACACTTTCCTGTTCTTTTCTTTGGTTTGTAGAGCGAGCGATGACCCAGAGAAGACTAATACCACCTATGTTGAAGACTCTCAGCCCACTCAAGGTGAGGAAGGTGTGCTTGTTTATAATTCTGTATTTATTAAATACAGCATTTATAAGATGTTTTGGTTGACAGATATATTTGCACTAATAAGGTGCACTTTGTAAGATGTTTAATGACTCCAGTTGATAATCAGTAAATATTATGTATAAATGAACTATGATTTAGACTCTTATAGCAATCCACTTGTTAGAATGGATTTAAACAGAGCCAAGCTTCAGTACACAAAACAAACATAATGGCACATTATCTTGCTGAAGTTTCTCTGTGGCTGTAATGTTTAAATTACTGTATATTCATAAGAAAACGTAATAAAAGGTCAAAAATGTTTCTTTAAATTATATCACAAGTTGAAACATTTGTCTTACTGTGGTATTTTAATATATTCTCAATTAAGATGACTCACCCCTCCACACCCACCCCACAGAGATCACCAGTCGTCTGGACGAATCAGATGCTCTCTCTGCGGCAAGTTGTCAGAATGGAGAAACAGAGCGCTTTGCCTCCACGTGCTCCACAGGCCGTCGCGTCTCCTTCAATGAGTCTACCCTGCACGACCAGGAGCAGAGCACGCAGGACAAAGGCCGCAGGTACTGGGCTGCAAGCTGTCTGCTTGTAGAGACCGCTAGCCTGAAACCAGCATGCTAGCCTGAAACCAACATGCTAGCCTGAAACCAAGATGCTAGCCTGAAATCAGCATGCTAGCCTGAAACAAACATGCTAGCCTGAAACCAAGATGCTAGCCTGAAACCAGCATGCTAGCCTGAAACCAAGATGCTAGGCTGAAACTTACATGCTAGCCTGAAACAAACATGCTAGCCTGAAACCAGCATGTTAACCTGCAACCAAGATGCTAGGCTGAAACTTACATGCTAGCCTGAAACAAGCATGCTAGCCTGAAACCAACTTGCTAGCCTGAAACCAGCATGCTGCTTGAAACGAGCCATAGTCGAATGAATGGTTTAACACTAACACTAAAGTGAGCGTGAGGAGCATTATAAATAGTATCGCCCATGGCAGGTGGACAACGTGTGCACACTCTGTTTGTTACACATACAGGGACGTACAGGAGCTGTTATTATATAGTTCTATGGCAGGAGCGCACAAATATGAATAGAGCACAAGGTCAAATATCATTAGTGTGTAACCTACATAAACATGTTTTAGGAATCTCACTATTGCCTAGATGGTCTGCTCCAGCGCTTCACCAACCATCTGCCTATGAAGCAAGCACGACTGAATTTTTAAAGACAATGGGAGATGAAACTCAGATTGGTTTATCGCCATAAACACACCCATGAATAATTAAGAGAGTAAACCCTTTTTAATTATAATAGCAAACGCGGATTTGGACACGCCCTAAATCCAATTTGCCCTTTAGACTGTGCGCTTAGATCATTCAAATAGGGCCCATAGTGATGCAAAGTGTAGTATTATGGCTTTGTTGTTGTGAGCAGTGTTTGCCACTTTGTTTATGTTCATATTTACAAAGACAGGGCTGTGTACGTATATATCATTTTTTCAGCACACACAGCTAGCAAAATGCAAAGACATATTTGGTGAATTTGACAAAAAGCCTATTAGCTAACTATTGGCTTGCAATAGCTGACTACACTTTTAAATGTACAACTATTACACCTCAGGTACACTCTGACTGAGGGAGACTTCCATCACCTGAAGAAGGCCCGGCTGACTCAGCTCCACCTTGCACCAGCCCCCCCGGCCCTGAAGATCCTCACCATCATGGAGTGTGAGTCCACGGAGAGCAGCACCAGCAACATCAACGAGACACCAGCACTCAAGCTGCCCCTCACCATCTACCAGGTAAGGTCCAGTAGTACCTGGAAGTCTAATGTGACTTTTCCTTGAGCAATGGGGAGAAACCAGATAGGACCTGGAGTCACACGTGTATATTAGTGGAGTCACACGTGTGTATGGAGTCACTTTTGACCTGACTTGATATATACTTGATACATACTTGATACAGAGAAGTTCACCTGAACTGTGTTCTAGTGACTTGCCTTTGAGTTTGGTTTTAAAGTATATAAATGTGTTTCATTTGAAGATGAAACCGATTCTGAGAATACATTGGCAGTTGGCACGCACTCTCACATGAGTTAACACATATTGGTATTGAATTAGTATTGGTAATTTAAACAGTCTTAACTACAGGCTGGAAACTGATTTGGCCACACCTTTGACTTGATATTATTGTATATAAGTCTTCTCCCCAACTTCTCCCTCTTCCCCAGCTCCCAGAGAGAGGCATGTCCAGTCGAGTCCTAGACTGGATGGGTCAGAGCGTGAGTGGGGGTCTACCTGGAGACCCCCACCACTCCATTGTCATGGACCGGGTGCATGGACAGGCTGTGAGAGTGAGTTCACCTGCAGTCAGACACATGCAGGAGGGAAGTCCCTTTACACAAAACCCACCATTCATTTCAAAATGTTATGATAGACAATATAATAGAAGCATTCATTTGTATCTATTTTATTTATATATTGCCTATAGTTATTGCCAACAAATTGACATTTAGGCCCTCAAGTTATTTTAAAATGAGTTTCGTTACGGTTTAGTTACAAATATCTGTTTCTTGCTTCATGAACATGCACATTTAGTCTCAGGAAAGACAACTGGCCCCCGATGATGAGCATTCGCCATCGTCACCATGCCAACCGCATGACAAACCCATAGCCCATCTCCACCCCCTCATCTCCCCCCAAACCCTCGAGGGCTCAGCCTGTGCTTGCCATGTCTCATCACAGCTCCCCCCCTACCCTCCCTTATTATCTCACCGCCTCTTCCCGCTAATCTCCTTCTCTCATCTCTTGTGACAGGCGGGGGCCAGCGTTGACAGGGCGGACAGCGAGGGCGAGCGGGGTATACGGGGGGAGAGAGAGGTGTCCCCAGCCCCGGGACAGACCTCCGTCCTGCACTTCTTCTCCAAACTGCGGCGGCATGCCAGTCTCGAGGGAGCGGGGCCTTACTTCAAGAAGTGGAAGTTTGACAGTAGCCATCGAGCCACCAGCCTGGACGCCAAAGGTCAGGGAAACAGCGTGTTTTGTTGCACTAATGAAAGGGCATACGCAACGCTTGTGTGGATGATGGCAGGCTCATGTATGGTTCACACATTACAAAAATGCAATTAGCAAATGTGGAAGTTTTGAATTTGAGTTGTATTTTGATTCCGGAATAAAAAAAGAAATATAAATCCATATGATATTATGTCCATGAAATGACTTGCCGATGGCAGTATTTTGTCTTCAAAAAGGAATTTACTGCAGGATGTGTTGAGGGCATTGGCTTGTTTCTACATTAGCGTTTAAGGATCTTGATGTGGGACCTACAGATTATTTATTTGGACATACAACATTAGATGTATGACCAGCCTTTCCTGACAGAATCAGCTGTATTAACGCACCACATGGTTACATTTCAAATTAAATCACAACAATTTGGCTTTTCGATTTCTATCAGAATAAATACAAGCAGGGATGTTGAACAGCACTATAGACACTGGAAATCAGTTCATGAGATGCAGTGAAATTCAACAGAGGTTATACAAACAGCTAATTAAAAAACCCAACACAGTGTTTCTGGATCATTGAATACTGCGACATTAAGGTAATTTCATCCATATCGTTGTGCGTGTGGATGCTGAATATATGATAAACGGCATAAACACAGCAAATAAATATGCAGTATGTGTGTGTATGTGTGCTTGGCTTGTCCCTGCCAGGCTCCCCTAGGAGAAAGCCCTTCCAGAGACAGCGGGCTGCCAGTGAGACCACGGAGCACACCGAGGAAGACGTATCTCCTCTCAGAGAAGACCCGGAGTCCTTCTCTCTCTCGCCCGACCAGTCCAGTGGCCTCCAGTCTCTCTCTGCTGAGTCTCTGTCCCACACAGCCTTCTTCAGCAGGTACACACCTCCTAGTTTAATGCAACGCTGGGACCAGCCACCCACCAGCGATATGAAACTCAGAGGGACCACACCTCTCACACTCTTAAAGGGTTGACACTCATCTCTACTCCTCCTCCTACATACTTCCCATCCCCTTCCTATACATTCGCACATTTCTGACAAACCGAGGGCTGGTGTGGCAAATAATATGAATATTAATATTGTGGTTCTGAGAGCACCGTAAGGCAATAAAGGAATTCCCCTTTAAATCAAATGGCTCCATTGACATTATTGTATATCTGCACTTGAGTTATTTTATTATTTATCTCCATCAGGCTACAGGTGCAGGCCATGGTGGAGGTCCGTGGTAGCGGTAGCGAGATCACCAGCCCAGTGGAAGACACTGTGTTCGGCCAGAGGCCGGAGGAGTGTCCCGGCGGAGGAACAACTGGAAGAGCAGGGACGAGTTCTGAGTCACGCACAGTGGCAGTGCAAGCGAAGGACCGGCCACCGCCGGCAGCTGTGGGAGAGAACGCAGAGGAAGACCACCTCCAAGAAGAGGCGTCGGATGACACAAAAGCAGACGTCAACCCACGAGCACCGCGGGAGGACTTGTTCACCGAGGCCCCCTCTGGCAGAGACAGTGAGGGCGTGGAAGGCCCCGAGGAGGCTCTGGGGGCCCAGGCCAGGGCGAGGGCCGACTCAGGCGGCCCCTCCCTATACAAAGACATCTGGAGCCTGCGGGCCTCCCTGGAGCAGTACGCCTCCTCGGACCACAGCAGCACGGACCGCGAGTCGGTGCGCAGCGACGCCGACAGCAGCTCCTCGCTGGGCGGCGGCCGCTCCGCCGTGCACAGCTGCCTCTCGCAGGACCTGGATGACGACGGGGAGGGGGAGGGGGAAGTGGGCGGGGCCGGGGGCGGGGCCGAGGGAGAGGGCAGTGGCCGCAAGCTCCTTCAGATGGACAGTGGCTACGCCTCCATAGAGGCCCCCTCCAGGGCCCCCGAGGAGCTGCGACTGTTTGGGATTCCTGGGGGCCCCCGGGGAAAGACGGCATCGGAGAGGAGGCTGTTTTTCACCAGTTCTGGCAGGAAGGGCTCCGTGTGTGAGAGCTTCGAGTCCAAGCTCTTCCAGGAGGAGCTGGAGGAGGAGGAGACTGCAGACGGCTGGGAGAAAACCACCGCCCGCTCCCTCGCACTTCTAGATGCCCCCGCAGAGTCCTCACCACTCAGGGCTGCCCAGCCTCTCCCCCAGCCGCCGCCGCGCCTCCGCCGCCGCGACTACAGCATCGACGAGAAGACAGACGCGCTCTTCAGCGAGTTCCTCCGCCACGACCCGCGGCTGGACCAGCAGAGCTCCCCGGTGCGGCCCTGGCACCGCTCCAGGGTGCACCTGAGGAAGCAGTGGCAGAGGCACAAGCAGTACAGCGACCCCGGCTCGGGCTCCGGGGGGCGCTACTCGCCCTCCCTGGAGAGGCAGAGGTTCAGCCCGCTACGGAGAGGGGACAGCGCCAGCTACCCGCTGGACACTCGATACCACAGCACGCTGTCCCGCATTGCCAGCGCCGCTGACGAAGAGGCCAATGAGGGAGCGGCTTGTGAGGGGGCGAGCGGTGGGGCCGCGGAGGGGAAAGAAGTCACAGCAGAGGCGACGGATAGAAGCGCAGCCTCCGCCGCATCCTCCTACTCCGACGACGAAGACAACGTATCGAAGGCTGTGTCCACCAATGTCTCGCAAGAAAGGGACGCGGCTTCCATGGACCCGAGGATCGACAACCGGAACAACAATAGCAGTCAGGTTATTCCATCAGACATTTACTTCTCCCACCTTCCTTCAAAGGCCCCAGAGTGTCCCGGGCTCTTTCCGGAGCCCGTCCTCCAGACTGACAAGCTGGGGGTGTCCCTGGAGGAGGGGCTCTACACAGAATGGAGGATTGCAGAGAAGCACGCGGAGCAGAAAGAGGTGGAGCGTGTGGTCACCATATCACACACTGCCTCTCCTGGCCACAGCCCTGTATAGCTCCACCCACCCAGGCAGTGCAAGTCAGTTTCTAAACAAACCCCAATACGTTACAGAGTCGTCCATTTGCTACTAGGGGTACACAAATCACTAATTGGCAATAAAATGGCCCATACTGATGCACACTTGTTTAATAGACAGGAATGTTGCTGTAGGCCAGTCTCCTTTCAGTTCCTTCCAGTGTTTCCCATGTAATGCGCTGACTCACCCTAATCTATATCAATGCCAGTGTAATATCTTATGCATTCAACAATTACAGTTTAAAAAGGTACAGGTGCTTTTGGTCTGATTAGAAAAATATATATAGAATCTATTTTTAAGTTTTAGCATGCTGTGTGAAGAATGTGAATAGTTTACTATTTGTATCGACAACAAAAAAGCACTTTGATGGGAAAAAAATCAAATCCATTCTATCATCCATTTTCCCTGTTTAAAACCATATACTTCTCAAGTGTCCTTCTCATCCCAGTCACCGTGAGGGTACATTTGTATATCAGTGGTTATTAAATGCTACCTGTGTATGCGTATCCAACAATGGATTATAACAAAGCTATATTCGGGGCAGGGGAGGGGCGACAACAAACACATTTATTAATCTGCACTAAAAGCCATGTGTTATTATCTAGTCAAGAATAGATGATTACAGACACGTTAAGCCTATTGTATGACAAAAGCAATCGGAGAGTGTCTGCTTGACCTAAACAGTAGGCCTGAGCGCTGGATGAAAAATATTTTTAAAAATTGTAAGTTTATGTACTTTTTATAAGGTTTTGTTGGTTCCCGTTATTCTAATGAATTTCAATCAAGAAAGTGTTATCAGTGTTTCCTCGTAGAAACGTTTGCATTGGCAGAAATATATAAATTCTGGTCAGCAGGACTGAAGTTTGTAAGAAGACTCTGAGGGTAAAGCAAGCTTTGTACCTATATCAGATGTATATTGTAATCATACATTTCATTGTGATGTTCATGCATCCCTGTGTCATATTTCCAACAAGAACTCCCTGCATGTTATAAATGAAAATAAGAGAGATAACTTGGGACCTGTATTTAACAGTACTGTGGGAATGCCTACTGTTGTACAGTTGTCCCACTGCTTATCCACTGTAGCTTGATATAAACAGAGTTGGGTTTGATACAGTTAAGTAGCCTATGTGTTTGTCCTATAGGCCCTAGGGCTAAATTCTTTATTGTGAACCATCTGCTTTATGGTGAAATTACTAGTGCAACAAGCCTAGAGATTGTGGGACCAACTAGGTATTCATATTGAATTAAACATTTTTACAAATATGTATATTTTGTGCATAGTTTCCTATTTAGAAGAGTACAAAAGACAGAAGTGGTCATTGAGCCTCTACATTCAAGAGATCCTAATTTCCTCAGTGTGTTATACCTCGTATGCGTTGGTTGGTGAATACATACATCTGTGACCTTGCTGACGTAGGCCCCACTGCTCTCCCGCCTCCCTACTCCCCCTGGGAGCTGTGACTCACCTGCTCTCTGATCTAATCCCAGTGAGGAGCTGATGATGTTCTGGTTGTGTAAGAGGGGGCGGAGCGTTCGTGGATGTGGTCAGTATTGTGACTGGGCGATAGTTAATTAGAGGCAGCCTTCATCTGAGACATTCTGTAACTGCAGACATCCTTTAAAGTTGCAGTACGTTATAAATGGAAGACTTCAAACATGTAAAATGCTATCAATTGTGCTATGATAAACTGACAGGGATGTGTCAAAAAGAAAGGTTTTACTTAAAGAGAGCAGAACTTAGATTCTGCAGCTTTACGTGCTTTCTCCATGCCTTTCGAAAAAAGAAAGGTGCTATTGTCATGCAATCATTTCATATACAGAAGATATCCTGTCTGAGCCACAACTGTATCGCCACGAAAAGTATTGTTCAGTGACTTCTTAGTGCGAGCGACAATCACGTTATCGCCGCTGAGACAACAGCCACTGGTAAAACTGCATGCACACACTTAAGTCAAACATTGCCAGTACGGTGTAGTATGTATACCACAGGAAATAAGAAAAAAAGTGTTTTCTTGCAAAGGCTCATGGTCAAAATCAAAGGGGGAGAAAAAAACAAAACAAAACAGCCCGAGACAGTGAGAAGTAGCACTTCTCACTGACTTCAATGAAAGCGCTGTCTCCCTGTGGCAGGTGTAGATAGTAGATAGACAATCAATTAAAGTGAAGACAGGTGAGAAACCAATGTGACAGAGACCACCCAACAAAACATTTATAAATAATAATTATAAAATATTTATTGAAAATAAAGAGAAAAAAACTAATCAAAAACAAACTAACAGCCAGCAGTGTACCTCATCAGTTTCTGTCCATAAACCAGCAACCTTCCCTTACTCTACTCCATACAGTTCTCATGTTGATAGTAGGAAGAGTACTATGTTTATCCTCGGTGTTGTTTTAAATATAGATTTATTCATATCTTTATTGTCAACATCATTCCTTGTTGTTTTTGTTTTAAACATCACAATGTGCGTATTAAAAACTGCAGTTTATGGTAACTGTCAAATCAAACGTCAACAATTGTTTATATATGGTCTGCTGCAACCCTTGCCTGGACATGGAGGACAGGGGAGGGTATGTGGGCGGGGGGGTTCACCTTCCTTAAACAGGGGGAAGATGAAAGAAAATTAAAAAAGAAAAAACCATCAACCCACAAGGAACACTTCTCCCTTCCTCACTGCTCAAACAGCATATGTATAGAGTTTGCAGGCCAATGGTCCAGCAGGTATTTAGGTGGTGATGGTGTGTGTGTGTGTGTGTGTGCGTGGGGTCATGATGACGTCGGTAGGTTTCTTCTCATCACGCCAGGAACTCCAGGAACACAAGGACGGGAACAGCTCGGCCTGCACAGCACAGACATGGAGGAGAACATCCTGGTTCAGTTCATCGTTCACGAGGGGGCGTTACCCTGACGCTTAACGCACGTGGGAAAGCCCACCAGAACAGTGAACAGTGAGCCACTTAAGAGCAATAGAAAATACGGCATTAAAACACCCGTTAAAAGATAACCTCTCGTCACTATGCCACCACCCCTTTTCCGCACAGTGTGAGAACTAAGACGAGGCAACCGACCTACAGAAATACGGAGCGAGGGAGAAGCACTTTCATCTCGCTTCCGAGGTGAGTCATCACGTAACGAGAGCGAGCAGACTCCTCTGTTCTCCTGCTGTGCTTCGGCAGCCACACACAGCATGGTGTCGCTCTGCATGCCCTACCAGTCGCAGCTGTGGGTGGCGAGCGGGAGCCGGAGCTCCTCGCAGCTCGTGGCGTGGCCAGTCTAGAACGCGGCGGGCCCTTAAACGCGCCGGTCAGTGTGCCCCACATTTTGTTGAGTGGCAGCAGGTGCGAGAAACCCTGGAAACACAGGCTCCGGATTGTGAAGACCTTAAAAAGGCATAGGCACTTGGAAGCAGCCAATGGCAAGGCCGGCCTTGTGTGGCGGCGGGGTGGTGAATCAGAGCACCACTGGCTGCTACCAACACACCCCACCCCACGCTTATATTACTGCATGTGTCTCTTCTCTGACGCACGGAGTCCCACCTTTCCTCCACCTCCCGTTACTGAACACTCAACAAAATCATTTCTCCATTATAGAACCTCTGACGGAGTAACACGAGAACACACATGCACATGCACGCACGCACACATGCACGCACCACATAGGTTGTCTGTGGTGATGGGAGGGGTCACTGCTGCTTGCAGGTGGATAGCTTGCGGATCTTGCTGGCCGTGGAGACTCCTTTGCGCGAGGGGTTGGAGGACGAGGAGGAGCGGCGCTCCGCTTTGGCCTTGCTGCTCATGGAGCCACCGTCCGTGCCGTTCACACACACCGGCTTGGCCGGCGTCCGGCTGGGCTCTGCCTCCTCCTGCTCGGCCACTTGCCCTGGAGGACACAGGAGGAGAAGCGGCCATTAGCCATCTAGAATATGCTTTCAACGCAATTTATTAATGATTCAAATAAAAAAGTCACAACTGATCCCAAGCCCCGCCCCTTTCACCTGTCCAACCTGTAACTAGGTTGGGCAGAACAGCATTGTTATAGCACAGGAGTTCCTGCCAGATAAAAAAAATGGTTAACTGTTATTTGAGGACAAGCGAAAAGGTGCGGGGCTTGGGATAAGTCAATTGTGAGACATGTCTTTGTTTTTACTAAAACCAGGAGTTAATATGCCTTATAAGCTTGGGTATTATACTGTACAAGAGGTAATTTTCCTACAATACAAAGACTAAAGAGATGTTATTATTAGGACTGGGGGATGTACCAATACTCGGTATCGGTATATTTTCAAAATATATAAAATTAGACAATATCGTTTATATCGATATATTATGTGTTTATTCATGACTTTTTCGATTTGTTCATCTCTCCCTCCATGCCTGCACTTGGCCTGAGGAGTGGAGTCAGGAGCGAGTGATTTAGTGCGTTCAGAGTGTCCAAGGAAAAAAGAGGCTCACATATGTCGGCCTACTATCTCCGCTCGCACAAGTTGACATGGAGTGAGCATGTCACTCCATTTAGCGCACCTTTTATCAGAGTAGCCAATGAGAGAGCAGATCCTGAGTCACATGCTCAATTTCTGTTTCTGACAAACAGATACAGGTAGCCAGCTAGTATTACAAGCTACCGGTAATCAAAAACAAATATAGCTGCAATATTCACAACCTCTCTACTATGGATTTAACCATGTACAACTAACACGTTACTAACATAACAACTTGTACAACTAAAATAGAACTAAAAATAAAATAATTTCACATTTCCGTCAGGTTTCCTGTTTTTCTCATCACCTGAACATTTAGCCCACTTTATAGAAAGTACCGATATACAGTATATTGTGTATCGGTATTCAACCTAAATATATCATGATATTTTTGGTCCATAACGCCCAGCCCTAGTGATTAATGAGGTCTGGATCCAAATAAAAAAAGTGAACGTAGAATTTAATGAGGTTGCTACAGTATGATAACAGTTAATGGAAGCTATCCCACACCTGCTGCTGTAACGATATTGAAGCAGCGGACCTTTAAAAGATAATTTGTCAGCAATACCTTCTAAATGTCAGCTGAGGAAAAGGCACACATCTGAAACTTACAAACTCAGTTTAAAATGTAATTTATTTCTTATCGTCTTCAGGCGTAGGTTTGTGTGTGCATGTGAGTTTAGTTGGGTTCTGTGATCAATGTGTGATTTGTGTCTGTATGAGCTAGCTCATAAATACATACATGATGAGGAGAAAAGTGAAAACAAAGCATTACATTGCTACAGTACATTTGTTAGAGAGGTGTTAATGTTTAAAAGAAAAAAGAAAAAACACGTCTTACTCATTTAAACATCCTTGACACAGACGTGCAAAGTTGAGCGCTAAAATGTATATAAAGTGTGTGGGCATGAACAACCATTATCAACCACCATTAAACCATTTCATTTGGGCTATTTACGGATGCATTCGATCATAGTCACACTCCACTGAAAACAGTACGGTTTTATGTAGGGCATACTTCTAGAAAACTGACAGACTACAGCTTGTTGCCAAGCAACCGATAAATCCTAAAGAATGACGAAAAAAAGAAAGAAAGAAGTATAACACACCACAGGTTAATTTAAATATGGGAACCCAATTCATTCACAAAATAAAATCACAGAAAAGAAAATGATTAAAAAAAAACAAAAAAAAAAAAACTATATTCCATTGTAAAATATTTACACCCATTTAGATGTCAAAGACATCTAAATGCCAGTAGGGGGCACACTGACCTGGCACGGTGAAGTCCTGAGTGTATATAATGTCGTCCTCTGCGTCGTACAGCTCGTCCTCCTCGTCCTCGTCATCTGCGTAGCCGTGCAGGTCCTCCAGGTATGGCACCACTGTCATGCTGCGCCACGGGTCCCGGCTGTCCGCGCTGGCAGGGATGGGCACCGGGGGCTCGGAGGGAGGGTGTTTCTTACGCACCCAGCTGACACACACACGCGCGCACGCGCACGCACACACAGCCCTCAATTGTTTGTCTCTAATTGCCTTATGTGCTCAGCGTAATAACAACGTTGTCGTTTTGGGTCCACACTGGGAGTACATGTAAAGAGCCGTGATTTCATCATTTCATTAATAATCATAGACTACTCCTTTTAGCAGATAGACTATAATACGTTTATCACCAACTGAAAGAGTGGCTGCTTTTCAGCGGCCTTCCTGTGTCCCAGAGGCATTATTGCCTCTATAGACAGACAAATGTGTTTAACACCCACACGCAAGATAGCTGTGTTGCTGTGTTCTAGGAGTGTCACGGGTTTCCCCAGAGAGCACTCCCAGTGTAATCAAATTAACATTAATTTACCTGTTGGCGTCTCAGAGCCCCACCCCCTTCCCTTTCCTGTTTACTGGCTTGTTATGAGGAGACTCTTTGCCCCTCCCCCACTGGTTCACTGGTATATAAAGTATCCCTTTGTTCAAGCCAGATACGTTGATGAAGCGCCCCGTGTGGAGTCATACATGTCTCCCTTGATTGCCAAGCACTGTATAATAAAGCCTGTCTATGATTCTACGCCATGCACACCACTTAATGTGATTAGTTTTCTGTTCACCACCAATCATTTTAAGTAAAATGTAACAAACAACAAAAACATCCTGGGCTGAGTCACAATGGACAATGACATCTCTCACTTACTTGTGCTGCCTTATATGTTGTATGGAAAACCGCTTGACAGGGTCATACTCGAGCATTCCTGCAACACATAAAAGGTGTGTGTTGATCACAACTACCAGAACCTAATCCGGTGGGGCATGTTAGTTAGATAGTGTGTGTGTGTGTGTACGCGCACACACACATATATATATAACTTGCCAGCACAGCAATATTTGGGGTCAGTTAGATGATATCCAGCTTCCAATTAAGGGCATTAAACATTATTCAGTTAAGTGCAGGAGAAATAAATTATGTGTAACCCCATAGCTTTGACCCTATGAATGCTGACATTTTGTATCCTTTCCAAAAAAGGAAAAACACCAATACAACAGAACACCAGAATGACTTGATGACCGTGTAGAGCTAATGATGTGGTTGCTTTGCTGCCGGAGGAGAGAGACGGCACATTGGGCGCTGATAATAGTGTTGCGCGTGCTGAAGTACACTTAGCGTTGAGCTTATTATAGACAGCGATTACGGTCTGACCATCTCTCAGGCGATGCGTCATCATCACATTAAGACGTCAGGCACACACTTGCAGTAACAGGAGGCCTTATTGATACTGTCCATGCATAGGCTTTCATTTACAAACACACAAAACAATTTCACCATTCAAAATCACCCCACACACACTAGAATTGATGAACAGAAGGCTGGCTTAAATAAAAAGTACAAAGCAGGATAATCATTTAACCATTATTGTGCTTATATTTTGGCATCATTAGATGGCATAAGCACAACCATTCTTTGATGGTTCTCCCCAGGATGAGTAAGCTACTTCATAGTGCCGTCTACCACCTTCATCCCCCCCCCCCAGGACAAAAGGCGTTGCACCATTCCCGCCTGCGAGTAGCATGACCTGACTGTGAAATCTCCAGTAGTCTGCTGCTGGCTCTAAATCAATGCAGACTACGTCAGCAGTTAACAGGGATTTTCTACAGTATGGTGACGGGCGTCGATGTGTGACTCACGTCATTATAACACCACCTAGTGGTAGCAGAGAAGATGTGCCTACAGTGCATAGCAGTAACACTGCTGGGCCCACCCTGCCCCTGGGCTGGGTTTATGGCAGAGGCATTTACGTTAAACACAAATTAATCAATAATAAATACATGGTTTCCACTGTGGCTGCAACTGGTCCGGGCACTGTCCGCAGCAGGACCGCTGGAGGCAGCGGACTTGCCGAGCTCACCTCTCAGCAGTTCCGACAGGACGGGGCCGCATTCCTCGGGAACAGTGTAGTCTCCTTTACCGATGTTCTCAAATAGCTTATAGATATTATCCCCCTCAAACGGATAGAGACCGGTTGTAAGGTTGTATCTGAAAACGGACAAGACAGTCCGAGTCAGCAAAACACGTCACTACGGAATCACACTGAAGTTCTGGTACACATTAAAAAGCCAGCTCTGCACTGAAGAGTACAGCATTATCGTCTGATCCACGGGAGTTAGGACAGGCCCACTCACAGTGTTACCCCAGCCGACCAGATGTCCACCTTGAACCCTGAAAAGGTGTCAAGGCCATTGGCAATCTCTGGAGGCTGGAAGGCTGGTGAGCCCTGGCTGGTGCGGCATGTGTCGTCCTCAGCAAATGGGTGAAGGGCCTGGGCGATAGAGGACAGAGAGAGAGAGAGAGAGAGAGAGAGAGAGAGAGAGAGAGAGATCAATCTCCGAACCCACTGGCAACATCGTCTGACGCCAATTCATCCTCTGGAGGCCAAGGTCCAATATTTGAGGGTATTTCCAGGCTTCCAGATATCCTGGCCAAGACCCTTCTGTCCACTGGACATGGTTTACAATCCCATTTGCTATTTGACATGCGAGAATATAGTTGGTGTTGAGTTCAGCTAATCTTTAAAGACATTTGAATGCAAAAAACAATAAGGATGTATGTATGTATACACATATGCATACATACATACGTGTGGGCCACTCACCTCTGCTACTCCCAGGTCAGAGATCTTCAGCGCTCCGTCCGTAGTCAGCAGCAGGTTCCCCGGTTTTATGTCTTTGTGAACTATTCCCTGACTGTGCAAATATTCAAGGCCATCTAAGAGTTGGCAAAAGTACCTTTACGAATAGGGCAGGGGGTGAGACAGGAGAGAGGTTACACTATAAGACCAAGGAAGACCCAAGTGTAAAAAGCTTTATGGAAAACCAAATTAGTTGTTAAAAGTTAATCAACAAATAAAAAGACAGGGGTATTATTATTTTATTATATTAATTAATTAATTTAATTAATTATATATATATATATATATATATATATATAAATAAAAGGTTTATAATTATTATTATAAAAATAAAATACCCTCAGCGAGAACTGGTGACTGCAGTTAACTAATAATGGAACACACACAAAAGGGACTTACCCGTGAGCTTGAAATACTGGAAACCTTTTTTCTGGGACACTGTCCAGCATTTCTTGCATCCCACATACACAATACTCCATCACCATATACGTAAGGTCAGGCAGTTAAGGGGCATCTCGAAACACACTTTAATATGAGCTATATAAACAAAATAACAAATGCAACAAAACAACAGTATGTCTGAGGCTAAAACAAGTGCATGTGGTTCTTATGAACTCATATGAACTAACTATCTGGAGCACTAGAAATCATGTTCAGACAAACATGCTGCTCAGAACATGATGGAACCAGAGAGGCTACATGTGTTAATAATAGCAAAAAGATGACGCAGGGTAAGCTTGTTAGTCATCAGTCACCATCAAGAACACCAATGTGGTTCTTGAGCACAGAGAGAAGGCCAAGAGAGAGAGAGAGAGAGAGAGCACTCCAGCACACCAACATGTGCACAAGGATATATTTTCTGCTTCTCTTCATTATACAGCACATCCACCAACTGTATAACGTTTTTATGTTGCAGTCTTCTTAGCAGCTGAATCTCCCTGGAATGGCAAAACAAATACAGAATGCAAAACATATTTAACTTGACACAATAAGCAATAGCGCTCAGATGTTTACTCTGAGCTACTTATGACCACTGGTAAGAGTCCAAACTAATGCCCGGCTAGTAAGACAGTACTACTAGCTCCACTAGCCAAGAGGAAGCATATTAAAATAGGCCGCATGGCGTAAACCCCAGAAGACTCAACATTAATTAGATATCCGTGTGGTAAACGCTAATGAATTATGTTCTGGACAGCAAGAGCTTAGCTGTGTACAGGCAAGTACAGTCCAAGTACCATGACGCATGACGACATCCTATGCAAGATATGACATGTTAAAATTAAATAATTAAAATTAAATTACACTAGACAACCACAAATATAAAAGGGTGAAAGTAGGCTGTAACTGTAAAAGAAACAATGCCACCATGTCCTAATTAAGCACAAATACATTTATGAAAATATAAATACAAGCAAATAAGATGTTTGCATGACAGACAATGGACTTTTAGATTTAGATTGTCAGTAACAAGCAGTACAGCAGTGATTTTTCCACAGCATTACAACTACTGACAAGTGCACATCCAATGCAAAGTCACTGTCTGTTCCCCACATGCAGTTACTGCTGCACTGATTAACACCAACACCTCACACACACACACAAACTTAATGGAAATATCTGCATCGAGTTAGGGTTACATAACGTCGCCAATACACCAAATGGCAAGAAAATGCAACAAATCTGAAGTTCAACAAAACAATGCTGCAGCAATGCATGTTCTTAAAAAATAAAAACAGAAAGAGTCAGTGATTGCTGTCTATTAAAGCACGGTGTCTGAAGTAGTCGATCTGCAGTCCCTTGCCAACGCTAAACAAGAGCTCCAGGCTCCACCAAAAGAATGCACCAGCAGCACCTATGCCTTGCCTATGTTTGGACTTGTTCAAAACACAATGCGCATGACTACCCTTGCAACGACAAGAAAGCAAGAATTCACTGGAACGCTGAATCAGTGACTGAACCAACAAAATAACCGTACAGGCTCATACACATGACAGAGTACCTTAAAGTACCGTGGAAGAAGTACAATAATCATAGCACGCACCATGAAGTACTGGATGGTAGATTTTTACAGAAATGATTATGACATTTACAGGACAGTCAACTAATATTGTATCAAAAAAGTAGTTTGAAATCATATATGAAATCACTCACTGAGCTTTTCTTCATTTTGCCATGGTGGCCTAAAACACTTTTACACATCTACTTTTCCTGTGTGAATCAACTTGACACTAATGCTTTCTCTATATTTAGCAAACGCCTGTAGCAAAAACCATACGAATATTTAACAAACTGCCATGTGATTAAAACCCCAGCTACTAATCTAGATGGGGCTATTACAATATAGTGAACAGTTTACACTGTCTTATTTGATATATATTCAAAAATGAAATAGGACAGGAGCATATTTTACAGATTATCATGAATACCAACACAAATGGCATCTGATCATTAAAAAGGAATTAAATCAGCAACCATTTCCCTAAATAATAAGACATTTTCTCTGAGGTATAAAAAGACTAAGGAGCTGCTGCCCCAGCGACCCGACTACAGATAAGCGGATGAGGATGGATGGATAAAAAGACAACAAATGGGCCATTTGTTGGAGATTCTTAAAAAGTACAGTAAGTAGACAAACACTTAAAACGTGGTTTTGCAATATTGTTAAGAAAGATTAGGCCTGTTTCTTATCACTTAGCAAAAGTGTCAAAATGCTTTTCCATGAGTACAAATACGTATGTAGCATACTAGGTTTAATATAGAATGTCAGATTGTACAGGATGACGCTAGACAGATCTTGACAGCATACTGACAATGATCTGGAGTGATGCCGTTTTATCTAGAATTGAATGTTTAGCAGACGTGCGTGGTTACAGCATTTATATTGTAAGATGTTGATAAAGCTTCTGACACCAAAGATTTTCCAACTGTAAATTGACCACTGGTGACATGTCAAAATAAGTACTCAGTTACAATCGTGATGATCCAACGAAGAGGGCAAATAAAATACCGTCACGCATTTAGGATACGCCTATGGCGTAAAGAAAAGTTAATAAGCATCATGGAAAAAAATAGGATAAAATATGCAAATGCACATAGCAGCAAAATAGCCACTCACTTTTTCACATTAGCTTCTCCATTGGGAATCCGCCTTAGTTTTTTCTTCTTCAGTATCTTGACGGCCCTGCGGCACAGCGTCTCAGAGTCCAGCATCTCTTTCACTTTACCATAAGATCCCTCTCCCAGCAAGTCCCCCATCAAGTACTTCCCAATTAGCTTTGCCCTCTTCCTCCGGGGCTGGTAGATCACCTCAGTAGAGTCAATGCGATGGATGAACGTGTCCATCCCCATTAGTTCGTTTTCAGTCAGATATTCAAAACTCATGATTGATGGGTCAACAGCCTGGACTTGTTATGACAAAAAGGAACTAATGCCAGGTGGGTCCACCTTTTCAAGGACCCAATGCACAGAAAGTAAACTAGGTCTTTTCTTTATACACCCATGATCAGCTTTGTATTTCTGAAATAGCTATGAATGTTCCTGGAAAGACAAATCCTCAATTTCCTCAAAATGTTTTGGGGGCGACAATAACAATTTGTAAACAGTAGGACTGCCTTTACTTTATGGGCTCTGATAGAGATCTAATCAGCCAAGAAAATATTGGGCCCAGTGCTATGTGCCTTGGGGAGGGAAGGGGGGGGCAGGGGGAAGAGATAGGGGTCAATTTTGAGTTTTTTTCTACTCAACCTCCAGTCACCTCAATTTGAATCTAATGCCATACAACCTCAGGCAGAGGCACTGAATCGTCTTTCAGAGCCATAAAGCACTGCATATCTGTGAAGGGTCTCTGTTGCAATGCATAGTTTGCTTCAGGCCACATTGATGTGGAGGACTGTAGTTGAGCCAAACGGGTTTAAAACCACTTAGCGCAAATAAGAGTGCAGTCTTTGGTATCAAATCGTAGAAGTCGACTTGGTCAATGCTCCTCAGATGCCTCCAATGCATCCAGGTTGTTGATACCTGAAAAAAACAATAAGTCCACAACAAACAGTTTGTTAGGTGACTGTTGCCCAGATAAGGTTAGGTTCAAATACCGTAAATGTATTAACCACGACATTTCGTGCATCTATGATTTACTAAATTCAACCTGCCTACAAACATAAGGTTAGCTATGGTACCTGCTGCTGCTGCTGCTAACTGTTAGCTAGCTAGCTAGCTAGCTAAAGCAACGGTGGAACTCTGCTTGAATGAACGAACAGTATACGTCTAATTTTCCGTAGTGCTGGTTCGCACACCGTTAGCATCTGACAATACATTTAATTAGAGATTACATAAAAACACATAGAGACGACAATGAAGGGTAACTGAAATATTGTTACTGCGTGTAGTCTCGCTAGTACTGTGTAATGATGAACGTACAGTACCGTAGATCAACTAGCAAACTTCAGTTGACGTTAGGTTAACAGGCTAACTTTACCAGTCGCCGGCTGTGCAACTACAAAGGTCTCGGTCAGACACCACAATAAATATGTTGGTCGGAAAACCACCAATGCACCAATACAAAAAATAAACACGTACTTCAGAAGCTAACAGCATACATTTAGCTAACGCAATATAGCAAACAACACAGATTGCCGTATTGCTAGCTAGCAGCTACTACGATACTAGTTAACAAGCTGACTAGTATCATAAAGCAACATCTCACTTTAATCCATGACTTTTGTTCTCGAGGTAACGTATCCTTTCGCTCGTAGTGAACATATGACTTTGACGTGACAGGTAGTCTTTCAGAGTGTGAAAATTCCCTTAGATTTTCTGACTCTTCATATTACTCCTGCTACTCAGGTTGTCGCCATCTTGTTTACCTCCCCCTAAACTCGCACTGACAGCCCTCGCGTTGAATCGACCAATGCGTCATTTTTTTTTCAAACGCGTGTGAAGCATGGCATGTTTGAAACGTAAATACAAAACAAACAAGCAATAGTTATTCAAAACAGCACACCCAGTTGACAACATAAAAGATTGAATGAACTGTTTTGAGTTATTAGCCTAGCCTACATTTGATCATTCTACGACCTAACAACTCCAAACGCATAAATATCTCTTCTGTAGCCTATTCGTATTAGAGTGGATGTATTAATTGACTGATCACCGGATGTATGTTAATTGACTGATCCCCAACTGTGGTGGGAACTCTGCCTTGAATTAACTAATGTACACTCCAAGGGAACGGCAAACTTTGGTTTCTCGCCTGCCTGCCTTGCCATTGGCTATAGGTTGTATTGAAAGCTGTTTCTCTAAATGAGAGAATGTACAGATGAGTCAAATACTTTGTTTACTACACCGGAAGGTACTGCATATTAAAATAGCCTGGGTATGCGACATAAGGCATGACAGACTTAACTCAGTGACACGGATGGCTATTTGAAGGTTTGCATGTTATCTACACGCTATCTTGTTTAGACTTTTTTTCTATAGAAAAAATATATAAATTCTATGTTGCATATCTTGGATTGTGAAAGAAACAGGTTAAACATCTACTGGAAAAACATTTTGTGGGCACTGGGCATGGAATAACACCTACTTTCCTGCACCCAAACAGAAGCCATAAGCATTTTGTGTAGTGTTTCAGTGATGTGCAGGATTTCCAAAATGATAGCAATTGGAGATGCTTGTGAAAATAGATTGGGATAATAGTAATCTTCACTATGATGTGCATTAGTAATTTTGACAACAGGAAAACTGCTCAACTTCAAAGTAGTAAAATAATGCAAATAAATTCACAAAACTTGATTTTTCCTGTTTTACTACAAAACATGACATACCTCACCAGTATTGCTTTACATATAATATTAATAGAGACTACTTAACTGTCTTCACTTACTACTTACATTACAATGTCAGCAATTACATGTCAGGAAAGTAAAATATAGGGGATCATGTTGTCTTCAATTTCTTACTTTGTGAGATTATAAGAAACATAAAAGAAAAAAACTGACACAATAAAACATTTGTCAATAAATGGCATTTTTTATTGTTTACAATTACAGAAATAGAGTAACACGTGGCTATAAATCAAACCAATGGAGATAATTATAAATAAAGATAATTTACAAATAAAAGGAGGGTTTTATGTTTGGAATGCAAATAACATCTTCAACAATGACTATTAAAAGGTGAGGTGACATTGCTTTGCATTTCTAGATAGTTCTAGAGTTAAACATAAGATATCCATAGCTGACAAATGACAGAAAAAGCGTTCATAACACAGAAGCATTCCATTTCAAACAATAAAATGTTGTATGAAGAACAGTAATGTAAATTTGTAACATACAGTATATTTTTTCCAATTATCCAAAACCTTTAATGTCTGCCTTATGTAAAAACAAGAAAGGTAAAGTCTGCTTTCACAAATGCAGGTCCACTGTATGTCTGCAATTGTGATGCATGTAAGAAGAAAGGCACTACATCAGTAGTATGGTCTTCGAGGATTGTTCTGTAAGAATAAAAAAGAAAATGCAAAGTTTGTGAGAAAAAAAAACAAAAAAAAAAAACTTCTGTAGTTTAAAAAAAAAAAAAAAAAAATATATATATATATATAAATTATTAAATCATAACAAATATAAAAGTGTAGCATACTAAAACAACATAAATTTATAATATTTTGTTGCTCAAAATATGTACGAATACATTCTCAAAAAATGTGTATGAGATTACCAGTGGATTGGGTCTGAAACGATAAGCAAGCATCATCCTCTTTCTAAAAGCATCATATTCATCGTCGTGTCCGGTGAGCTCAGCTGGGCGATCAACTCCAAACCCTGCACCATTCATAGCCGTAGTTCCCCTACATTATTTGGGACAGAAAGTGGTGTCTGTGTGTTTAGAACATAATCATCGTTTTTTGTTTTGTTCATGTCTATACAAAATCTATCTCACTGTGGGGAAAAGTAGTTGCCTTAAAAGAAATCTCTCTTCTGAAGAGTACGACCTTCCTGAAGTCTATTTTATTATATAGTCTAAAACACAGCCAGTGAAAGTGCATTTGTATTCCAAGAAAATGGTTGGGAGTCTTGTTTCAGTCATTGAATTTCAGTGTAAAGGCAGACATTCAATATGTCTGAGGAAACATATTGATATGTGTAGGTCCCCGGAATTTGATAGTGCCTACTTGTTGACGGGAGCCTTGATTCCCTGTCCATCAGAGCCGAGTCCATCCCCTTCTTTCCAACCCATCTTCATCAACATGCGGAAGCCCAGGTTCTCCACAGTCAGTTTGAACTCCTTGTATTCTGAGTAGTCTGGATCACGGCCCTCCTGCATGTCAAGGACAATATAAATGCACAGTCAGGATGGAGGATTATGATATGCCAGTTCACATGTGACTACAACAATTAAGGCATTACATTAGTGAGAAGGAAACTGACCTTAAGCGCCTTGAAAGTCTCCATGAATTTATCCAGCTCCTCAGGGGGCAAAAAGTCACCAATAAAGTGTTTCCCTTTCCCCATGTCAGTCAGAGACTCCGCCCACTCTGCCAAATGTCATACAAGAAGCTGTTCAGACCCTCATATAAACACTCGGTGGTGTTACTACATGGTATCAAAACAGTTTTCAATGCCATCAAGAGAAGCCAAATGGGCCGCTGCGCGCGCCGATGGGCTCGTCTTACCGCGCGTCTTCTCCATTTCCATCTGGCGGAGGCGATGCTCCCAGGTGCCCTCGTCATGGTCGACCTCCTCATCGCTGTCATACTCATGCTGGTGATCCTTCAAAGCCTTCTCCCACATCACCTGCATCTCTGCCATGGCACGCTTGTGCTTCATGATCATGTCGTACATCTCCTGCATCTATAGGTGGCATGGAAGAAAACAGAGCGTGCACGAACGCACGCACGCACACACACGCACACACACACACACACACACACACACACACACACGGGGCGCGAGCTGACACAATGAATATTAAAAATAGGAACTTGACACATTCATTGAAAATTAAAGAGACAACGTTCTTTAGCGTAACAGTAGGATTAACCACCAGAACTACTGTAGTGGGCCCATTTTACTAGACAGACAAGATGCTATGGAGGTATGACCCAGCGATAGGCTAAACTTTATTTATATTTAACTTTATTCAATTCTGGTACTTGAATTACATAAGGTCTGGAAGCTGCATGTTGCAGTTTTAAGATTTCTCCCATTGCTGCTAATGACACTATGTTGGATGCATGGATATTATGGTCAGATGCCCGACACAGAACCGCACTTAAAATAGGTGGGCGTGGCTAACTCACTCCTGACGAAGGTCCATTGCTGGTGTCTGACCTTTTCATCTATTGACAAATGTAATAATTGTTAAGTCGCTTTTGATAATAGCGCCGGATGAACACTGTAAATGTAATTTAAGAGGTGTTGCGAGACCATGTAGTTGGCTGATTCATATAATAAAGATGCGTGCAGCATATGGAGCTAGATGGGCTAGTGGTTAGAGTCGTATACTCCCAAAGCATTCCTGTAGGCCCCTTGAGCAAGATATATGGTCCTACTCACAATAAGTCACTTGGATAAAAGCTTCTACTAAATTACTCAATTATAATTTTAAGTTGGAAAAACGCTGCAAACGTAAAACGTAACATTTGAGAATCATATCTCAATTTTACCTCTTGTTGTTCTTTGAGCTGCTTTTTCTGGTCCTCTGAGAGCTCTGTCACACCCACCAGGCCCATTGGCTTGCCCTTCTTATAGCCCAGACCCCTCAGCTCCTGGGCTGAGACACAAAGCACAATCACACAAGTAACTTAGTGGGCCAAGCCAGGTCATTACATTGAGTAGGATTAACTATCATAGAACAGATTGTGTTTATAGGTAGACAATGAAAAACAATCCCTTACAACGATAACAAAAAAACAAATGTCAGTCAATTCAAAAAATAAGAACAGTATAGCGTATTTATTTCTGGTGAGATATATATATTTTGTTAGCTTCAGAGTTTACGCTTTATGTTAAGCAAAAACAGTATTTCTCTTAGAGGAGGAATCGCACTAGTAGAGGAAAGTATAGGCTAATTCACAATATCCACCCAAGGACTAAAACATTCACATAAAGACACATTTGTGTGAATGTGTCAGATGTAGTGAATGTGCACAGCTGCTGTACCAGACAGGCAGGGAGTGTTGGGCTCCACATTAGCAACCTCCTGGGGGATGATGATGGTGGAAGGAATCGGCAACTCCACTTTATCATCTTCCGAGCCCCAGCGACTCTTCCTCTTCCGTTTGACGGGAGGGGGGGTTTCCCCGTGACAGTGGGAGTCTATCTGACTGGGTATGGGTGGGTACATGAGGGACGTAGGTGGGGGAACACCAGGTAACAGTGGAGCGGCAGGTCGCTGGACCTCCCTGGAATAAGCTGCTGGAGCCGGGTGGGACAGGGAGGATTTCTTGGCTCGCCGATACTCGGCCAGCTTCTCTTTGTAGAAACGGTGGCCCAGGCTTTGGTGGTCATATAGAAAACTACAGAAAGAAATGTGACAAAGCAAAATTAAGTCAAACGAAAACGCCAAGAGCATTCGGCGAACGGGCCGCTGGCCTGCGTGTACGGTAGCTGACCTGAACGCCGCGTTGTTCCGGTTTTGCTCAGCAGCAATGGCTTCCACTTCGGGCCCCCCCTCTGCCACAAACTTGGCCAGCTTCGCGGCCACTTGCTGGGTCTCCTCGTCCACTGGGGGGGAGACTTTAAGCAGCCTATCAGTACTGGGGCTCAACTCACACTCTACTACTGTACCGTACTCAACTGGCCCCCACACACCACCAGTCTACAGCCAGTAGGGGATAAGAAGAGGAAGGAGGAGCAAGGGGACAGGGGTGGTGAATGGGGAACTGCAGAGAACTAGAGAGCTGTGTAACACCCAGGGAGCTTTTAAGTGGCATGATGTATTTCCCTGTACAACTTAATGCTCCATTACCGATACGGTAAGCCTCTGTGTTTCAAACAAAAGATGTATGCAAGGACGTTTGGGAACCAGTTGTCAAAATTTGACATTTTACAACAGAGTTTAAAAAACGTGACAACTACAAAGTGGCTGTGGGTGGATGTCAGCTCTCAATAATACCTCAATTATAGCAGATTGAAATAAGAGGATTTGAACATAAAATATTCTGCACAATGGAGATTTGAATGAACTTGTAGATTTTTGTAAAAATGGGCATGCAGTTATATGCTTAATCCATTATTTATACTCCCTATGCATATTTATTCAAATTGCTTTTTATAATGCACAGTACAATCTTACCTTTAAATTTCGTCATGGGTTTTGGCAAATCTTTTCTAAATTCTGCGACTCTCTTTCTATAGTAGAGATAGTCTCGGCTGTTCTTATCATACAAAAATCTGAAAGGGAAAAAAACAAGGCACAGATGAGTAAGGATTGTTCCAGGCCTAGTCTCAGCCACTTCCGTTCATTAGCACTACGTCACATAAGCAACTCTGTGCTGAGTGTCTGATGCATGTACATATCTCTCTTATTTTCGGGAAGTAATTCTGTCAATATCCATTGACTGTTAGCATTGTCACTAACAAGTATGTCTCCGTAATTTCCGGTGCAACGATAGCACAGTGCTTTATTTACATATTTAAAATGTTCCATTTATTTTAATCAGTAACCATAGTCTACTAACTTTACAGATTTACAATACCTGCAAAGCAGCCAGACGCTGTTGTTTAGTTTAAGTTTAACGTCCGACTAACAATTACTTGTATGTCAAGTAGGCAGGTACTGACACAGTTAGCCAGTGCTGTGTCCCAGACTTTCCATAAGGAAAGGCTGGCTCTGCGAGACTACTGCCAAACAAAAGGTGGGGTGAGGTAAAAGTGTCACACTTACGTGAAAAGAGGATTGTCCTTATAGTCCTCCTTCGCTTTTCTCTCCAGCTCAGGCCCCCCCTCTGCCACAAATGACGCCATCTTGTCTAGAATTAGTCTGATGTCTGGGTCCTCTGGGGGGGAAACTTTAAGCATACTATGAGTACCATTACATTACACTCTACAGGACAATGTCAAGGCCATTCAGTCATCATAGGTCAAGTCAACCTATATTACTTTAGTGTGTTGAATTACCTTTCATCTCTAGGAAGCCAGCATCATCTGCCTCCTCATAGTCGTCATCATCATCATCTGGAGAACAGAACACACTAGGCCTCTGGCTAAGGACAGGGTTCTTCTTGGCTTGAGAGTAGTTCTTGAATTGGTTAAGCATGCTACTGATTCCAAGGCCAGGACGTTTGCCAATCAGAATGCTCTTTTTCTGTTGGGAATTTCCTCCTGGTGATTGAACTGGACTAGAGGAGACACTGGTTTCACTACCGGAACCTAAGAGATAAAATGTAAATATTAGAAAGTGATCTCAGAGAGAGAAACATCACTGAGCAAGATTATTCAAACAAGTTGTTCCCCACCCCCAAACCCCACCACCATTTTTTTTGAGCAATTGATAATTGAAGCAATTAAAATGTTAAAAAGTAATCATATTTTTCAAACTTAAATATATGAATCGTTATCCAATAGGTGCAAAAGCTGGCTTAAGATGTGAAGTGAATAACATAATATCTCAAATCATTAATTCATAATTTAATACACTTACCAGAACTGGAACTTGGTTTGTCATTATGCATTTTCATAAACTGTTGTAAGAAGCTACCATCATTTACAAACTTGTTTGAAGAGGGCCCTTGTGGAATGGGATAGCTAAAATGATTGGGATGAATAAAATACTTTCATTATTCATTTTATATTAAAGAAAATACATTACTAATATGTAGTTACAGGGTTTGCATAACCGGGTAAGACACAATAACACTTCCAAAACTTCTCCATTAGTAAATCAAATGTATTATCTTTTTGAAACTCATGTGACATCTGGAATATTCTTAGTACTTACATTTGAGGCACAGGTTTGATAGGAGCTGTTGGTACACTCTTTTTTGCTTGCTGTGCTAATTTGGCTTCTATTTCCCACTTCTTCCGAGCTATAAGTTCTTCTTGGCGGATAATGTTAATTTTGCTTTTCTGTGCTTTGACGGGTCTGGATTGATAGCTTCCACGACCTGTAAGATTTAAGTAACATTGTCATTATAAAATGGCCTATTCTAAAACATCATAATATGAGGAACAACACTAGACACATCACAGTGATCATTATTATCTAGTCCCGTTTGTACTACATGTTATGTATACGTCTTAAAATATAACTAATAGATAGATTACCGACAAGGCAAGGCTAGTGACCTTGTACCGTACAATGTCAGTACAATTATTAACTTAATTGTCATTTTTGATCATCAACTACTTATACATTTTATCAACTGGCAACCTAGCTAGCAACCTAGCTAGAAGCAGACCTCTGCAAACGATGATCGTACGGTACCGTACTGCCATCGTTTTGTATTTCACATAAGTTACCTGCGTCCCCTGACTCCATGATCATAAAGATAAGTATGCTTAATTTGATAAAACAATGTCAACAACCTATCAATGTGTAAATATAATAGAACGTTCTATCGTTATATTTTATGGCTAACGTTAAAAGAGCTAACACTAGATGGCTATTCCGGTTCCGCTACATCCAGGTGGGAGTGGAACATGGCTAGGAAGCAAAGGGAATTGACATCTTCTGCCCTATTATGTAATCACAACAATAACCTAACTTTGTATGATTTATGAAATTTGAATGTTTATTATATACATATGTACAATTAGTACGTCCACAATCACACATGACTGTTCCGTTTATTTTGAAAAGAACTACCGGAAATAGATACTACCATCGTGCCAGTCTACGCCTGACGAGAGTCAGCTTTGTATTTGTCCCTACTTGCTATCCGTCCTGGAGTCTATTCTCCAGATTACTATACGGTACAGTATGGCAGAAGCGCCACAGCGACCCTGTCGCTTTTTCTGTCACATATGTTCATCAGAGATCAGGCCGCGTTTGCCAGTAAGTACACTGGATACACTTTGCATCCAGATTAGTTATTTGCCTCCCGGCTACCGTAAGGTGAATACCTTTTGCCGAGTGTGTAAATCTGTCCAGGTCGACCCATCGTTGACTGGTTAGCCGTGGTACGTTTGCCTATCTAGGGCCACGGCTTTACCATTCAGTAGCTAAGATTGGTAATATAATATAATATTTGATTATTACATATGGGTGCAAACAACAGTATAATTCGTGATTAACTGACAAATTGGCTTTTACCTTTTGTTATCTACTTGATTATGGGACGCTGCTAATGTTAGCAGGCTAGCGCAAATTCAACATGGTCAAATTGAGTAAAAAACTATTTGTGAGAGTAAAAGCAATGGTTGATTTAAACCAATACATAATTGGAGGGATCGTCAATCCAGTTTAAATTTCGGCAGGCTTATAATACTTGTTAAAAAAAGCTCAACACAGGAAGCTGTTTTATTAACCTGCCTCCCTTATTAACACTGCTGTCCATAAATTAATTGGAAGCTTCTTGAATTTTACAGTAACTGTTACCTTTCAGTCAGTTACATAGCTGGTTCTTTGTCTTTCAAAAGTGAATTTAGCTAAACTAAAAAAGAAAGCGTTTTCTCTCAGATAGCATTAGTATGCAGGTCGCCCACAGAAATGACTGGCCCCCTGAAAAGGTCCAGTGAATGAATGGGTCCTCCACAATTGTGCTTTACTCTGTGCTACTATTCTACATACAAAACCTACATGTGAACTGAGAGAGCCTTACTCAGTTAGGATACACTAGGGATATGTAGGCTAGATAGGAGTGTACATGCTGTACACACACACTCAGTACTATGAAATACATTTTCTTTGTACATATCAATCACTTTATTTCAGTAAATTTGATAGCAAAGTGTTATTTATGCAGCAATGATATACAGTTTTATAACAGTCCTAGGCCTACTAATATTTCAAAATTAGGATATCTCAATTCCATAGACCTAAACCATACATAATTGTTACTTTGCAGAAATTGGCAACAACCATACAACCAATATATTAAGAATAACAATTAAACAGATACATGGCTGAAGGACAAATGCTCACAGTGGTGTAAGGGTTGATCCTGTGATTGGTAACTTAATGGAAATGCTGGTCCAGACAGAATCACATTGTGTGTGCAGACCGTGGAATAGCAAGAAAATTAAATTCACTCAAACGTTAGCTAGTAGACTAGTTGGTTTGGATAATGTATTGTTATTTATGCTAGGCTATTTTTTTTTATTGCTGGTCTCCATGGGCCCCCCTAGTGACTGGGCTCCAGAAAGCTTTCCCAGTGTGTTACCTAGTTGTCATTTCATTAAAAATTGTCATAAGAAGACATCTGTCGGTGTTGTCAAGTTTGGTCAAACTTAAATTGCACATTTCTTTGATATTAATACATCGTCATGCTAATGAACTTTAAAAATCAATTCTGGTTATAACAAGAGTACAGGATTAGCTTGTGCCAAATCACCCACAGTGTCTAATATGAATAGGTGGGAAATTGTATTAATTAACACATTTCTTTTTATTTGAAATTTAGGACTATACATGTCCACAGTGTCAATCTGGATTTATTGAGGAATTGTCAGAAGAGTGCAGGTAAAGTATAATATATAGATTTTTTTTCAATTCTGTATAACCAATTTAATATATTACGTCTATTTTCTTTAAATATTTTGTCATTGTATCTGAATGTAGATGTTATGTTTACCTTGTTTCACATTGCCTGAACACAGTACAGAAAATGGCTCCACATCTGCAGCCTCTTCCAGTTATCAGAACCGGCCAACCTATGAGGTTAGCGTAAAAGACAATAACAGCTCAACACTTTATGCATTTTCTAATTGTGTGTTTGTGTATTAAGCCTTCGAATGTATTATGAGACCACTGTAGCAGTTTCTAAGATATTTACTACGGATACATTTTTTTTTCATTTTTTTTACTTAAATGTGATGTTTAGATTTAAAATTAGAATAGAAAAAAATATATGTCTATGTGTTATGTTTTGACATTTACTGTATATTTATACAATTATAATTTAAAGAATGTGCAGTGGTCTGTTAATGTTTTCCGCAGCTGTATATATTGTATAAAAAAAGTGTGTTTCTATAACCTACAACATAATTGACATGGTATTTTCCTTAATCAACAGAACATGGACCAGCAGCATTTGTTTGCATTTCCTCCTGGGTATGGTCAGTTTGCACTGGGGATCTTTGATGAAAACTTTGGCCTCCGACCAGGCCTGCCTTCAGGAGAAAACCGGGAGATGGAAAATAGGCGTGAGCGAGAAATGGCGTCACGGCAACGCTACAGTCCACGGCAACCGCAGGGGCGACATATTCCTCGACGACAGGGTGCACGCCAAGAAGGGGTGCCTACTTTAGAGGGGTGAGACATTTTAAGACATTTCTTAAGGTGCTTTTAAGATATAAATCTATTGCAATGGCATGTGCCCCTGCATATAGAGAGCTTAAGTCACTTCGCATTATGGGACCTAAGTAAAAAAAAAAATAATTGGGATGGTAGTCAATGATGAGAATACAATTATTTTTAGATCCTGTTTGCTTTGTGACACGAAGTAGACATGATGTTTGACTATTTAAAAGAAATTACTTTGAGTCAAGAAAGTCTCAGTTTGTCGTGCATTTGTTGAAGTATAAGACTGTGAACATATGCAGTTAGTAAGATTACAATCCCTGTGTCGCGTAGGTGTCATGGTGTTTTCACGCCACAATCAACAAGCCGAAGAAATTGATTCTCGCCGTTGACTACCATACATAATTGTTCCAGACTAACGTCCCATAATGCGGAATTGACGTAGGCTGTCTATACCATATGCCCCAGCAGCTTCTTCATGTCATTGTATGTGGCCTATGACAGGAAAATTGTTTAATTAGATATTGTATTTGCCTGCTGCTTGTATGTACAGACACTGTTTATTACATTTTCAACATATTAGGTGTAACAGACCTTTCTGACCAGTCAATCACACGTCAAGAATAACGATCAAATTACCAGATTTTTCTTAGCAACACTTGATGTCCCACAAACAAAGCTAATTGTTAGCGGTTATTAGTCGACTACCACGGCAGAATATTACTGTACCGTTTATCGCCATTGGGAAGGTTAACATTTTGCATACCGCATGTTTGTTGGATCTCATGTTGTCAATACAGTACAGTATATCCTTGACTAAAGAAGTTGATACCTCTCTTTAGAACGCTGTTTGATTATTATTATTATTAGGAATACGACAGATAATATCATAGATGTCCCACAAGCTGCAAAAGTTTGTGGGACATTAGCAACAGTAACCAGTGGGGGCAGGTTTTACAACGTCAGAGTCGGAAAGGTCTGTGGCTTTTGATGTATTGCTATGAATAGCAGTACACAGTTTTCTCATGTACTTGAGCTTTGCAAAGGAAACCTTATTCTGATACAGTAGTACTATAGTATCTTCATACTAGTGGCTTCTGGTTATTGTGTTTGATGTTTTTCCCTATAAAGAATTATTCAACAGCTGGTTAATGGAATCATAGCACCTACTGCCATGTCAAATATTGGGATGGGACCATGGTATGTAAAAGCTTGTTAACCTTTCATGTGTACATTGCCTCTGAATAGTACATTCTTGAGTCTCCTCCTAAGGTTTTTTACTGACCGTTTCCTTTCCCGTAGGGGTATGTTGCATTCTAACCCAATGGACTACGCTTGGGGTGCTAATGGACTTGATGCTATCATTACACAGGTGCACTTCTCCTTACACCATGGGTAGATGACACTGATAATGAGTCAATATGAAATGGTGGCTATAAGGCTTTTATTGAAGCAGAACTCTCGGAACAATGCCACATATCTGTGTAGTAAACAGAACATTGTCTGTGTGTACAATACCATTTTACAAAGGTAATGTGTTTCTTGTACTTACAGTTATTAAACCAGTTTGAGAACACTGGCCCTCCCCCTGCCGACCGAGAAAGAATAAAAAGTTTACCCACGGTCATAATCACCGAAGAACATGTTGGTGAGTAGGCTCTCGCGAACACAGAGCCCCACGCTCGACCGCGCGATGCCGACAGCATCCGTCACATGCTCAATACGCACACGTGTGTGACGTTTTCGTGCCTCCTTCCGTGCAGGTGCGTCTTTAGAATGTCCCGTGTGCAAAGAGGACTATGGCGCGGGGGAGAACGTCAGACAGCTGCCATGCAATCACTTGTTCCACAACGACTGCATAGTACCGTGGCTGGAACAGGTATGCCATTCACATAACATAGTGTGGTATACATGATTTGATATGTGCAGTAACTGCATTTGAACTTTCTTTCTTCTTTTGTATTGGCCACTGTAGCACGACACGTGTCCCGTGTGTAGAAAGAGTCTAAGCGGACAGAACACTGCCACAGACCCGCCAGGGTTGTCTGGCATGGACTTCTCCCCGTCTTCCTCTTCCTCGTCTTCCCCCAGCTCTCCTAGCAATGACAACGCAGCCAGCCACTCCTAGAGCGTCAGCTCCTGTGCACCAGGAAGGTCTCCCAAGGCGACAGCCTCAGTGCACACGCCCTCAGCTCGGTGTCAGGAGAACCGTCGGTGTGTTTGTCTTTATGTTCTTTTCTTGAGAACCGAGGAACGCGAGGGTCATTCCGGCCGTGTTCATGCAGGCGCAGCTCACGTGCGTGCGAGAAGAATTGAAAACCAATGGCTGTGAATAATGGTAATAAGAATATGATGGGAATCATTGCCAGCTCGAAGACAGAGTGGATTGCTTTTTGACCATTTCTCCCCCCCGAACACAACTTAATCATGCTTTGTTGGAGGTTACATGTAAATATATTGCCCATTTTCAGACAGTTAATGGTCAGCCTCCGTACAGATTCAGATCCAGATCTAGCAGGAACCATGTGGAGAGAAACCTAGTGTATGCAGTTGATTTGTTTTTCTAATTTATTTGCACATTTTTATTTTTACTTTGCACAATGCAATGTTTGATGCGTGGAAGGTCAATTTTGGTAACTACTGAACAAAAATGATTTTGCATCTTCGCTTTGACAGCGAAGGACAGGATATACAGTATTTAAGGCTTTTAAAAATTATTTTAAATGTATTAATACAATAAATATGCTAGTCAGTACCACAATCTTTCCTATATGTGCAGCCAACAAAATAATTATGCAAAAATTAGGTTTGTGTGTGTAGACCGATTTAACCAATGACAGATGCTGGGCAGGGAGGGAGCAAATGTTCTCTCTGTCTGCCTCTCAATCACAAGCCCATATACTGTTAGGACATATTCTGCATTAATATGCTTTATATGTTTTGTGACGTTAAATGAATTTAAAGAACGATTTGTATCAAAACAAGGATGTGTTTGGAGAACACAATCTGTGACAGTAACAAAAATATTGTTTATAGGTTGACGCACCAACAAAATGCAGCCAAGCTAAAACGGAACTGAATTTTAGACTGCAAATGTTTGGGTAAACGTGTCATTCAGTTTACTTAAATGTTTGTTAATTTAAATGAGAATACCCTTTTTCTAATGGCATTCCAGGCTGTGATGTGTGAGTAATTGCTATAGAAAAAAAAGACTTTTGTGGTGTTTTTTTTTAATTTTATTATTATTTTGCGGTCTCAAATTCCTATAGTGATCTCCATCTAGAAAGGTAAATACAATAAAAATAGTTTTTAAAATAACAACTTGGGTGTTATAATTCGCTTTCAGGGTAACTGGCATTGACTATGTTTTTAAATGCTTTAAATAAACATTAAGTTACTTATTTAGTAAAATTACAATAAAATTTGCAAGCAAGTATTTTAAATGTTATCTTTTTTTTGAGAGAGAGAGTGAGTGTGCAATTAACAATGCAAGACATTGTATGAAAGGTTTTGAGGAAATTACGTTTTGGGGAGTCACTGCAGAAGCATTCATGGGATAACCCTTCAAGAGAACAACATATGATGTGCCTTAGTTGCCAGTTCCTCTGAATTACTTCAGGCACATTTGTATTATTGGCTGAAGTCTTTAGGAGCCATAACCTATATGTCATACTTTTACTTCTAATGAGGACACAGGGTTCCCATGGTCATCACACTTCTATATAATGGATTTTTAAAAAGTCTATGGAGTCATGGAAAGTTAAGGTTTATTTCATTTATTTATTTGTGGTGGAATCATGAATTGTCAAGGAATTTTAATTGCAGCATGTTAACATTTAAGTAGTTTTTTTTTGTTACTGTATCAAAATGCGACTTGTTTTTGAGATGTCTCAAAGCATCTTGAAATTGCAGTATTTGTGTAGCGTAAATGTTTACATGTCGCTGTACATGGTAGCGACATGTACAATGTTGACATGTCGCTACCATATACAAAATACCAGGTTCCTTTTCAGTTTCTGTATCATTGCCAGGCTGGCTGGCTGTCCCTTATAGATATAGTTCATGGTGACCTGTGTTAATGTTCATTATGGAAATTGATATTTTAGTCAGCTTGACATAGAGTATGACTCAGTGTGGGAACCCACGGTGGCAGTAAAATTAATTGGACAGTTGGAAACAATAGGTGTTCTGCTATAGCCTATCATGGAAACAAATAGGCCCATGTCTGGTTTACCAGGCTGCTCTTGCATGCTGCACTTCAGAGTTGTGGCCACTTGAGCGCGCTAGACATAAATTGGCAATACCGCTGTCATTGAGAACACCCTCTAAAATATATGACATCATTTTCTTAACCCAGGTGAGGTTGTATAATTCTAAGACTGTAGACTAAAATCTGATTATGATAGGACCATAAAACTATAGCCTATATCAATGTAGGCCTATTATTACATTATCATTAGCGCAATAGGTCCAGTGGTCCTGTATATGCCTAACACATAAAATGTTAGAAATGATCGTTTGTTGTTCGAGGCTAAATATATATAATACAGTTAAAACAGCCTATTCGAGCGCTATTGACTCCATGACTCTGGAGAAAGTGTAAGTGCAGTAGTTTGCAAAAAAGTCACGTCCACCCCTCCCACGGCCCCTCTAACCCCCCCCCCCCCCCCCCTCCCCCCCTTCCCACACCACCACCACCAACCTCTTGGTGTTTCTGATTGGTTTCTCCAAAGATAATTGGAGGCAAAATTTGATATGCTTAATGTCATGGACAGGAATGAGGTTTCACCGGCGTCTGCTTCCACCATGAAAAAGAAGGCATCGGGCGGCAGCCAATGCGGCCACATCAGCGCGTCGGCCAAGGCTGCCGCGTCCAAATGTACGAGAAGAAACGGTAAGAACCGCCTCGATTCTATTTCATCCGGCGCCGGTTTCCAAAGCACTCCGGCCGCTAAGCAGCCCGGCGTGCCCGGCAAAATCGTGATGGATGAGGCGGATGACGGCGAAGAAGAGATCAAGTTTCAGCATCCGCGGCTGCGCCGAGCCGGTAGTGCCGGAGGAGGAGGCGGCAGTATCAGAATGAAGAACTTTACACCAGGAGGGGGAGCCGCGTCCGCGTCTACGGCGTCCAGGGGAAACTCCAATAACAACGAGCCCTGTCTTGCGCACGCAGAAGACACTCCTGCCGCCCCACGGCCCGGTGTAGCCGTTACCTCCAGAGCCGCCGAGAGTCAAACGAACTGTATGGGAGATGCTGCCCGGCGCGGTGACGGCAACAGAGCGTCCTGCGCGGAGGCGTCTGGAGCGGAGGTCGCGGTAGACGTGATAAACGCAACAGCGGGTGATGGTTGCAACAACGTCGCTCCCATTGCCAGCATGAAATGCAACAAAAACGGAGAATGCAGGAGGGACTCGGGTACCGGAAGCCTCCGCTCGATCATCTCCAAACAGGAGAAGCAGACGACAGGGTCGGGAAGGGCCGAGGACGGCGGGAACACCAAACGGGGAGCCCGTAACTCGACATCCGCCAGCATGGACGGCTCGATAACACCAGGCGGGTCCCTGGCTTGGGGGCAGGGAGGAGAGAGCTCTAACCCAGGCGGTACACCTGTGTCCACGGGCGCCCCCGAGAAAAAGGACTCCAAGGTGTCCTTCTCGAATGCGCCAAGCCGGAAAGCGTCCTCTTCGCTCCACGGCCCAACTCAGAGCCAACAACCGAGGAACTCTGTCACTTTTCAGAAGGCAGAGGATGGAGCTAGCATTGTGGCTGCCGAGGATGCAGAGCATAGGGGCAGCCAGGCCAGCTTCATGCAGCGGCAATTTAGTAGTATGCTCCAGCCAGGAGTTAACAAATTCTCCTTACGCATGTATGGCAGCCAAAAGGCAGTGGAGAGGGAGCAAGAGAGGGTTAAATCAGCTGGACATTGGATTATACACCCCTACAGTGATTTCAGGTGAGAGTCCGTGCTGGGGTTACATGTTGAAAGTCACTTGGGCAAGGTCCCCAGTAACACCCACTTTATGGGTACTTTATGGAGGAACTCTCCTTTATTTATTAATCACACGCCATTAGCAAATGCAACATTAATGGTGCTATGCTCTATATTGAAAAACAACCTGTTGATGTAATGGACTTATATTCCTGTAACCATAGCCCACAATGTATTGTTTGGGATAGCCTATAGCTGTATCAACTAAACCTGGCCTGCTTATTAATAAACCCAGTGTCAGTGTTCACTAGAACATCAACCTAACCCTAAATATATTTTGCATTTACAAATGCTTTAAAAAAAGGTAATATCGTATAATTGTTTGTCAGGCTCTGCGACAATATACTGACAGGGTGTGTGTAAGCATGTGTGCGCTGGCGGGCGTGTGTGTGCGTGTGTGTGTGTGTGTGTTGCACTCAGTAATGGAATGTCACCTTGAGTCAAGTGTGTGAAAACCTCAAGCATGTTCACTGGAGACTTGGCTACAGTCTGTACGACTCTCCGGATCAAGCATTTCAATGACGGATGCATGTCATGATTCTAAACAGCCGTTTTAATCAAACTGCATCGTGATCACATATATCCGCAAATGTGTAGAGAGTGTTTAGATGACATAGAGATGAATCAGTTGAATTATGCCTTATTTTTGTATTACATTGGTCTTGTCTTGTCTTTACGATAGCACCGACTTAAAAGGGCGAGGCTACTCGCTGCCTGCCTGTTATTTCAGCACCACGGTGAGTGGACAGCTCCACGTCGTGCTGTAGCATCCCTCGAACAACGCTGCTATTGTAATTCTGCCATTTATTCTAAATAGACTATTCAGCCTTTTCCATGCGCCTGTAACGCCGGGTCATTCAAATTATAGAAGGCTATACGTTCAGACAAAGGCCTAGCAACCCTATTCAATTAAAACTGAATTCGCCGAAATTTCACTTTGGGGACTCTGTACGATCGTGCAAAGATGCCGTATACAGAATGATGGTGGTGGTTCCTACCCTAAAGATGTAGAGTGAAAATGTCTTAATTATTGTCAGCAGAAGGGTTATATTGCTGTCATGAAGAAGAGTCAGAGCATGTTGCGTAAGTGTAATGACTCAGCGCTGCATCTGCAGAGATTCCCGTGATGGTGGCCTCATAGCATATTGTTTGTCCCGATATGTCAATACCGTCGCTAGCTACACATAGCTAGGCTAACACGACTTGAGAGTGACTTTAATCCAGTTACAATATGTGACTGAAGTGTATAGGGTGCACATTATGGTGACATTGTTACATAGCATATATATTTTCTTTTAAAAATAATATAATAGCCGAAAAAGTACAAATATTTCCGGAATATATGGGAAAGAACTCATAGCCTATAATGTTCTGATGCTAGATAATAGATACACTCCTGATATTTACACACATTACACACTAATAGTAGCCTATGTATTATGTTCTTACTGAAGTAGTACAAGGCTGTCCCAAGGCATAATGTCTTGAAATTAGATATTGCAAGTTCAGCAGAATAGCATTTATGCTTACTCAAGTTATTTAGTGGCAGTCTGGCAGCTTGTTTATTCCTCTGCCAGTAGCATAGGAAGTCCATAGTGCCTATTAGCTTTCCAGGCACTTCCTGTCCTGTCTGACTCTATTCTTTGTCTCCAACCCCTCCTCATTTTGCCTTCCTATGTGCACACACACACACACACACACACACACACACACACACACAATAGGTTCTACTGGGATTTCACAATGCTGATGTTTATGGTGGGAAACTTGATCATCATTCCAGTAGGCATCACCTTCTTCAAGGATGAGACCACTGCGCCCTGGATCATCTTTAACGTCATCTCCGACACCTTTTTCCTAATGGACCTGGTCCTCAACTTTCGCACCGGAATCATCATCGAGGACAACTCAGACATCATCCTGGACCCCAACACCATTAAGATGAAGTACCTGAAGACTTGGTTCATCGTGGACTTTGTCTCCTCTATCCCTGTGGATTATATTTTCCTCATCGTGGAGAAAGGGATCGACTCTGAGGTGTACAAAACGGCCCGGGCCTTGAGGATTGTCCGCTTCACCAAGATCCTGAGTCTGCTGAGACTGCTGCGGTTGTCCAGACTCATCCGTTACATTCACCAGTGGGAAGAGGTAAGCGTGTCCTGACAGTCATTCAATCTCAAACCCATCCCAAACACTTGATTATTACTATGAGTATATGCGCTATGAACTGTTCTAGAGCTTTTTGAGAAACTCTGGTTGACCGAACCCAAACGTCAGAATACACTGGAACCCAATTACTTACTCAAACCAAACCAAACAAAATAATAATAGTTTTAGAGTGCTAAACAAATAGGTACAAAACAAAGCTTGAGCAAGATGCCTAACCCTTAGCTGCTCTTTAACTCCTAAGTAAGTCGCTTTAGATAAAAGCGTCTTCTGAGTGAAATTATTGTAACATTGACTCTCCAGTAATGGCTGCTAAGAAGCACTCCACCTCATACATTAATATCCTCCTGGCCACTGATGCAAGCCTGATAATCAGCAGTATGAGTCCCTCTTTGCTGACTGACACCTCTGCTCAAGCTTTTAATTACCATTCCTGTCCATTAAGTGATCCCGGCGATGTGAAGTGGCAATGCCGTTGTTGTCGGGGTGTTTAAAGGCATGTAAACCGTTAAACACTGTTATTGTCATTTCCCTCAACTCTCTACCTGACCTAGCGGGACTAGGAGGCCGCGGTCAGACAGCATGATAAGGAGCCTATTAGCCGGGCCAACAAAGCTAATCAATTAAGCAGCAGGTGGGGTTGGGTTTGGTTGGGGATGATGATGGCAGGGAGGGTGTGTGTGTGTGTGTGTGTGTGTGTGTGTGTGTGTGGGGGGGGATAATTATATATATCTGTCTAATTGGTCTTTCAACTACACTGGAGAGGATATGTGAGCAGGGGTTCCCATTGGAGCCTGGCGTCTGGCAAATGTGAAGATGCTGTTGCTAGGTAGAGTGGTGAATTATCCCCGTCTAGCTCCTATAGGCCCACTCAGCCTGGGTTTCTCTCCGGCGTGCTGCTGTGTTGTACTTGGTCCCTCCTTGAGCCTCCAGCTGCCTCTCTGCCTCTCTGAGGTCCACCGTGTGTGCCAGCATGGGCTGGCAGACTGGCGTTGGCATTTTGCAGCGGTGAGTGGCACAGTGGGGCCTGGATGCTCACTTGACCTTTGGATAATTGGATTTCTGGAGACATGATGTGTGCACACACAGTGGTGCATGATGGGAAGGGATACTTGGCATGCATGGAAGATGAGTGTTGAGATACAGGGGTTAAGAGACATCGGCACAGGCCCATGCACCTCCTGATAGCTAAACCACTTTGATGGCCGTGTCCTTCTCTTTAGAGTAACATCTAGCCTATACTGTATTTGGATACTGTACACAATTAAATCCAATATGAAGCATAACTCCAGTTGATTTGGGGCCATTTATTTATTATAAATGATCCTGTAAAAATGTAAATGTCATAGAGGATAACCATGGAGTGACTACTGTTTCTCCCTCACAGTAATAACATCCCAACTGGATTCCTATTTCCTATATTATTGAATGCACAACGTAATGTCTTTAATACAGGTGGTCCAGACATCCTATATTTGAACCATTGCTATGTATACTATATTGATTATTGCAAATAATAGGTAGATACTAAAGGTAACAGCAAGTCAGTTTCATGTGCATGATTAAGTACAAGAAAGGAAATGACCCCCGCCCCCCCGCAACCCCTTTCCCTCCCATGGCCATTGTTTCTGGAAAACAAGTTGTTTATGTAATTTTCTGTGGGCCTCCTTAGCCGACCGTCAACTAGCTAAGCAGCTACAACTGATAGTTGGCTTGATTGAGTGCATTGATGAATGGATGGAGGTCTGAGGGTGATTGATGTCAGCATGGACTATCAGTTGTTAAAGGATCATGCTGGTTCCCTGTCCATCACTGTGTGTGCACGTGTGAGTGTGCGTGCGTGCGTGCGTGCGTGTGTGTGCGCGTGCGTGCATGTGCATGCTAGCCAGTTTGTGCTGTTAGCATATTAGCGTGGCTGTTTGCCCTGCAGGCTTGCGTGCGTGCTTGACGTGTGCAGAAGAAGACAGTGTGTGCCGGTGCGCTGATTGACACGCTATATCCCTCTACAGCAAATGTCTCCCCTGTTCAAGCAGTGTCTGATGGGGAACCGATGACAGCCCTCCTCCCCCCACTCATTAGTCAGTATCCACCTGAAAGACATGCTGGTTTTTATCTCCTGAGGGCACAGACGACTGGCGCTCTGTCAAGCACTGTGATCTGGAGTGCCACTGGACAACGGCTCTAGAGCAGCTGACAAAAGTTCTAACAACAAAAATGATCAAACCGGAACTTCACATGGGAAACAGGCATACTGTGGATTTGAAAGCGAATGGCACAGTATCATGTCTTATGCATCATAAATATTTAGCTGGTAGTCTCTAGTAATGTTTTACATCACAGGCCATTAATTTACATGGTCATAGTCAGAAATATCCAGGAATTACCAGTATTTATACAGTTCAATATACTAACAGGTATATAAATATATAAACACTAACTGGTACTCATTTGTAAACAGACTAGAACCACTCACATGCTTATCTATACCTGCTCTTTATCAATTAGCCCCCGTTAAACGTCGTGTCCCCTTGTGTCTTTCATAACGTCGCTCTGTTATGCATGTGCCCCAGATCTTCCACATGACCTATGACCTGGCCAGCGCGGTGATGCGGATCTTCAACCTGATTGGCATGATGTTGCTGCTGTGTCACTGGGATGGCTGCCTGCAGTTCTTGGTGCCCATGTTGCAGGATTTCCCATCAGACTGCTGGGTGTCCCTCAACAAGATGGTGGTATGTATTGTGTAGGGAATGTCTGTGAATGTTTTGTTGGAGAAGAACTGGTCGAGTCAAGTCGAGATCAACAAGTATTGATTGTCGTGTTTGATGAAGGTCTGGAAATATTGATATCAAACCTAAATCAACTTTTGTATCTTCAGTTCCGTTTCCCGGACCTAAAAGCTGTTGTAATGTGGGTTAATGTTTATATCAAAATAGGGCTTTTAAATTGTCATGAGATGAGGCACATACCAGATGGGTTGTTAATTTGTGTAGCATCTTTTTGTAACATGGAGGACAAACAGTAACAAGACTAAAGTAACAAGACTTGTTACTAAAAGTTAGATGTTTTAGTTAAAAATAACTTCAGTTATTAAATCACAACCTAGATATGGCTATGCGCTAAGACATCATAAATATTGTGCACCTTAGGTTTCCCTCACTGTGTCCATAGTACAATTTGCTATCAATAAAATATATCTCAGCAGAGGGATTTTCTCATTGTATTGACTGGAGTCCAGTGACTGATATTGTATTACTTGGAAAACTATATTTACATTTACACTTTTATCTGAAAGGACATATGAAACAGCCATACATCATGTGTTCGTACAAACGGTGACATCAATTCATCACAGCCTACCACAAGTACCACAAGTTACATTATGGCTGCAGGGAAAATACATTATTTTACAATTGTATAATGTATTTACCATTTTAGGTGTCATGTTCAGCTGTTATACAATAGCAAGATATATGCAGTCTTAAAACACAGCCGAATAGTTCTGAAAACCTTAGTTCCACTAGAACATAACAATTTGGAACAAAGTGTCATTTTAAATCAGCGAGTAAAACAATTACCCGTTTTAGTCGTAATAGCATTCAGACAGCATGGCCGACACAATAAAACCCACTTTAGGAAGCAAATTTATGGCAAGAGAGAAATAAAGTGAGGAAAGAGCAATATCTTTCCACCTGACAAATCATTCTCTACCTCTTTTTTCCACATGGTAGGGTGATGACAGGGAAGATAAAAGAGGGAAACAGAGGCATGGTGGGGAAAATGGCCATGCAGCTGGGTTCTTTGTTGCTGTGCCTCTCAGAAAGATAAAAGCAGTTTGTTTATTGGCCTATCCATCAGTCCGCTTTTTACTGGGTGAGGGGGAAATACCCTGGCCAGACCATGAGGCATGGCTCCAAATGGGGTTCTAAGTAGATTGTGTTCTGCATTCTCAACATGTTAGGGCTCGCCGTGACACATTTACACTGATATTCATTTTCAGAGCCCACTTTGGTTTGGCACGCTGAAACAAAACCCCCTTAAAAATATGTTAACACAGTGCTGTCAAAAAGGAGAAGGAATTACAGTTTTATGATGTGCCAAATGGTGATTTCTTTGGACGTCTATGTGCGATTACAAGTCAGAGCCTTGTAGCATTCATTATTCGGAGCAGTATTTGTATGTTGGCGATGCAGTGCCCAGTGTTAAGGCCAAAAGATGGGTATCCAAGGGGTCACAAGCCAGAGCCTTTGAGGTCAACAGAGACGCCTATACGCAATACTCCTCACAATGCAGCCTCAATTTCTTTCTCACACACACACACGCGCGCTACAGTGTTGACTATGGAGTCCCTGGGTAGTGGAGTGAGTGGCTGGCAGTGCACAGTCAGTGGCAGGTCATACCCTCCACTCCTGCACCCCGCCGTATAATGGAGGACAGTCAGCCTCTCACGCTCTCTAAAGGCCTGCTCTAGCATGGTGCAGGCTGCCTGCAGCCACCTGAGACCAACACCACGCACCGCTATTGAGTGGCTGACAACTGGTGGTGACATTAGCCACTGTGGTACAGCCACAGCATCCATCACATCTCGCCTCATGCAGGAGCCTCAGCGTGGCCTGGTGTAGAAGGCCCCACAGGCAGTGAATCACATGTGTCCCCAACACACGGCAGAACTGATGGACCTCATCAATGGATTTGCTAAAGTAATACTGTACTATTGATATTGCCTTTGTAATATGGCTGACTTTACACTGATTGAACGCCAATGCTTATGTTAATTGCCATTATGCCGCGGTACCAAGGAGCGAATGGATAATTTCAATGACAGACAAGGTGTTCCAACACTATAATTTGGATTGTTTATGTGCCTAACCCATTATTTGTATGTACACACACACACACACACACACACACATACACATCAGAGAGTATAGTCTCCCTCTCCCCTACTAACAACAAGAGGGGGTTTTGCAGTACACAATCAGTCAATCAATTTGGGTTAAAACAGCTCTACTCACATACTTGGCCTTGTTCAACCGTAGTGTAATTATTGTACAGCGTGGCTTCTGAGGATATGGAATCAGAGCATGTGAGGGAAACTTTTGCACTTATCTCATCGGCTGCAAGCAAGTGTTTAATGAAACTGTTCATGCCAAATATGTAAATATAATAATAATAATAAATATAGCTGCAAGCAGCCATGGATGGGCCTAGCCCAATCAGAAACCGCAGCGGCACCAAAGCCGCCCGCCAACCTCGGGGCACCCCCGCCAGCTCACCCGA
>JAODUK010000652.1:0-13518 GCA_027564635.1 Typhlichthys eigenmanni | reverse complement strand
TTTATACTTTTATTTATTTATTTATACTTTTATATATTTATTTATTTTTTATTATGGCAGTCCTGGTCCTCCATAGAAGAGAAGGTTAGAAATTACTCAGATACAAAATCAAAATATGTAATTTATTATACATGGACTATGAATGCCCGTCGACTTAGAGTTTAAAAATAACAACAGGTCAAGCTGTACAATAGGCCCACTAAAATAACTACAAAGAGGGCTCAGAGGGTAAAGACTGAGGCTTACCTGAGGGAGGCAGACTATCAAGAGTGGTCCCACCCAAACCACACCCCGCAAACGCTAACGCACACATGCGGGCATATGCGCGCACACACACACACACACACACACACACAGCAACCACTAAAGTACACACGTGTGCATATGCAGACACACAGCAAACACTAAAAAACTGGGCGCTCGTTATGCCATGCAAGTGAGAATATCCACCACAGGTGCCTAGCCTTCTCTGGGTCACTCAGCCGCTACCTTGAACGGATGGAAAAAGAAAAGAAAACTATTAGCTAGGCAAATTAGACCAGTTGATACAAAATAAACAAAAGTAACAAATACAAAAACATAACAGTCTGAATTCTCCGGCTGCGCAACACTGCGCCAATGGGGGATTACCGACTGCGTAGCAGCCCGAAGAACAACCGAAATAGTCTATCGGAAATAAAACAGAGCAGTAGAACAGCAGCAGAACAGCAGCAGAACAGCAGCGGTGACGCAGCTCCGCCGTCCACAGTGACAGGAGGTAAGCACCAATTGATCCTATTGAGACAGGGCATGGCAACATCAATCTAGCACATGTGAAACATTGGGCAATTGTATAGATTATTAATCTGTAAATGACGTACCGCGCCAATAAGGGCTTCTACAGCACAAACTAGTCCACTAAAACAGAACAAAAGGCTACACATTTAAGGGAAATACATTATAATATATTGCGACTAGCTAAATAGCAGTGCAATAATACCATATAAATGGGCACCGTAACTCAAGGTAGGCTGCACATTAAAAGAAAATCGCAATTAAAAATCATACAGTGATAAAATAGTCAAACACAACCTCCCGGGACAAACGTACCTCACAAGTCGAGGAACGTCCGTCGGAGAAAGGGGAGGTGTAACAGAGGGCATATGTCAGGGAGTGATACTTGGCCACTTATATACACACACACTTATTGTGGGCGTTCATAATTAGGACAATCACATCCAGAAGGGGGCAAGGTTCACTCTGCTACAATCAACATAGCTTATACAAAAAGAGAAAACAAAGTGCAATGTTTTCCCGATAGAAGCAGTGTCGATACACATATATACTGTACAATCAGGACTCCATTGTTCGTCCTTCATTGTTCAACAAAAGTATAAAAACAAGTCAGAATTCTGTTCTGTTGATTATAATTAATAATTATATATACAGTATATATATATATACACTATATTTCTCAAAATTACTGTAATTAAGTGACTTTAAACCCATATCATTCAATTTCTCAGGTGTCATTCTAGACACCAAGTTGAACATTCTGTTTCAGTTTTAATTTTATCATGTCCTTACTTCATTGGCTATCTGACTATCTGGCTATCTGATTGGTTGATTGTAGTTGATTGGTTTTTTTTCCACATTTGACATAGTTCCTTGAAGACTCACTGCAATGTATTTGACATCCAACACCACATTATGTGTAATAGCACAGTATTAGGCCCATTGTAATCCTGCCCTCAGAAAACTGTGACATTTTCTTTAATGCAAATGTAACACTGCTCACCCTGCCCCCTCTTCTGCGTAGTGTACTGACGTGAGTACGCTATATGGCTTTGCTCCACCATGGCTTAGCAACTGTTGAGCTGTCGGAGACACAACAGCCTCTGACACAGCGGTGTAACCAGACCGGTTTGAACCAGAAACGTTATGGACCACACAGCGTTATCAAGGCGTTAATATTGCCTCACCCACGACTAAAGGGTGGGAGGCAGATCATGTGACTGGACGGCCATGGTGGAACAGTCACCATGACGTTTTGATTAGGGATGTGCGCGATTAGTCGGTAAAACAGTTAAATCACCACCATAATAGTCGGTTAAACATGGTATTTCATTTCTATATATAAATTAAATAAAATAAAAAAATATTATATATATATACTGTATATATATATATAATATTTATTTTGAACGCAATCATCTTCAGTTCCCTGTAGTTTGTATATTTTGCTGAATACTACGGTAGATGGCTATGAGATCCACGCCCTCATAGGGGCGTTATCATATAAACTGTGAGGAGCTTCTATACATAGAAAGCATGCACTTTTATAATTTGTGTCTTTATTCGCTTTTTTCTTCTATGGCTATTACAGAATGGAAAGGTAGCAGTCCATTTTGAATAGCCCAGGACATCTCCAAGTCACATCAGCAACTATTTTCAAAAACAGGAAATATTTGTTTATCATGGAATGACTAGTTGTTAAAGGAATATGGCTAGGGTAGCCTACTGTACATATACACAGATAAGCCCATGGACAGAAAAAAACTATGATATACAGTATATATAGTATATAGATATATAGTACGTAATGGAAATAAAAAATAAGATAAGCTAGAATGAAAAAAAATAAATAATAATACAGTATATATTTGATAATCAGCTAATGGCAAAAATACCATTGAGGAACATAGATCCATCTGGTTAGGCCAGGCATGAAGAGCGAGACAGACTTGAGTTTGGTTCTTGTTTGCATGTTCACATCATCTGAACCCTGTCAGACTCAATTGGCTGTGACAGATTCACCAATGGGAGTCAATTAGAAGGACTTTTAAACATTGACCCGTACTGCCCCCCATTTCAAACTGGCAAATAACAGACTCCAAACACACAGATAGATAGATAGATAGATAGATAGATAGATAGATAGATAGACAGACAGACAGACAGACAGACAGACAGCCATACAGTTGAAGAGCGGGGCCCTTAAACTAAGACATTCCCACATCCTTCGATTCTATATTCCCTTAAAAGTGTAATTCTAATTACACTTTTTGTAATGTTTAGGCCTGATAGCTGACCAACTGTTCCAATTAGCCCTTCCTCTGTAAACCTTAACACAAACAAAGTGCAGACCGCATCACACATCACCATTAGCAATGCATTTGCAATTTGGAAAGCAGAGCTTCTGATGGGGCAATGAAGAGAGAGGTGGTATTTGTTTGGAAATCTCCATCATCACTTTCTACACCTTTAAATAATAACATGTGGCATGTATACCAACCTGCCATAAAATAACTACATCAATAACATGTCATGCTGTGTACATTGTGAAGCCAGTATTGTGTGTAGGACAGTGAGCTGGCCCTTTGGTTCAAATGTCATCGGGCCACTGGTGCAGCACATAAAAAGCACTGGGCTGATGTGAAGCATGGCATCAAGGCATTGTGAATTACAGAGACTCACGCACGCAGGGCTACAGCTTGTGCCCTGCAGCCACAGGACGTCTATGCTACTGTAAACGGCTTGTTCTCTGTGCCTTTGATCCCACAGCTACTGCATGCAACCTTTTAAGCAATACGACTAAACTACAGTATCTGCACACAAACATGGGCAAGCCACCTCTCCTTCTCTCTCACACACACGCACACACACACACACACACACCACATGTGAAACAGACACGGACACACGTGTTAGCAGCCAGTATGATAGTTGATACATGTAACTGCATCCAATCACAACACAGTGAATGCTGTAGGTGCAATCCAGTGTTCAGGGCACAATGGCTCTGTTGCCTCAACGCTAAAAGCTAGCTCAGCTCACCAGTGAGGAGTGCGTTTTGTTTGTATCGAAGACAATTAGTCTGAGAGTGTACAGTCTGAACATCTGTTTTGAAAGATGTACTGAGCGATGAGGTAAGTTAACTGAGTCTATAAATCAACGCTTTGACCAGGTAGAAAACATTTGAAATTATTTCCACTGTAATTGACCAATTTATCAGTGTCTCATTTTCTTAGTACGCCAGATGCAAATGCAGCACAAAAACATGAAGACAGATTGGGGGATAGCGGAAAACTCCTTGTGGTATTATTGAAACATATTGAATTGAAACTGAAGAAACAGTTTTGTAAACAAAAAAGAACACACACAAAAACACCAATAATTACATAATCTATGTACCTTCTGGGAAATAAACAAGCCCTGAAATGCTGAAGAAAGGTGGGTTCAGTGTTTAAAAATGTTCAAAGGCTACACTAAGTCAGAAAACAACATAAGGCATAGCAAAGCGGTTGCGGCTCTAGTCCAATAGCTCAGATATTATTCTCAGTTTGTATTGCTTGTGTAACTCGTTCCACTTAGAAACAATTGGCCATTTGCCCTTCCCACCCAGGCACTTGTACGTTAGGTTAAACGTCTGGGGTCAAAGATGCCATGCTTAACCCAAGAACTGGAATATATTGTAAAAACTCTGGAAAGGGGTAAACGGGGCGATCTGTGCCAGCTGCATTTTGATATAGGCATGCTTCACACAACACGGATTTCCCCACTATTTTATCTCAGGTGATCAGAGGCTCCAGCTGATCTTTGTGTTTATCTACAAAGCCCTCACGGTTACGTTCCTATGCAGCCTGCTCTTCCTTAAAGACTTGGCCAAGAGACATGGTGCACCAGCTGACTGCAGCTGGCAGCATGCAGGGTCTTTACAGCTCTGGGAGAGCCTTCCTTATTTATGGAGCGTCTACTGCTTGGAGCGGGCTACACAGCCCACCGCGCTATAGTCTCTGTGGTGTATATAGACGTCCTGCCCAGAATTCTCTTAAGAAGTGTCACCGTCTTCTGTTAGCAGAATGGCAACAGCGTTATTTAGAAATCTTTGTGTTTTTGTATTGTTTATTAAATGTATATGCTATACTACTGCACTGTGTTTATAGACTTTTATAGTCAGTCTGCCTTTCTATAATATTAAAAACAGACAACTAAACATCCGTTGTGTGTAACCTATCGCTCTGACCAACCCTATGAACAACCATTGTTGACATGTTATATAAAACTAGTTTAAAAAAAAGTTTAAATAATGTGGAAATCCTCTTGGATTGTACCCCCACACAGAAAGCATTGGACAATACCATGGGTGGTTCTGAATCGCTGCTGTGGCCCATGTCAGCAGTAGCGAGCTGTAACAACCGTATAGGGCAGACAGCGGTGTGAACAGTCTCTGAGGTGAGAGAGGGGAGAAGATCAGGCCTGAGTGACACCTAGATCAGGCTTTTACGACCAGCCTAGCAGATGAGAGGGAGGCCTGCAGAAGTGCTCTTTTCTCAGGCCTGCAGACATGGCCTCTCATCGGCAAGCATTATTAGGGGTCATATAAACTTTTGAAGTGAAGAGTCCCAAGAAAATGCCAGGTATGTTAGGTGATAAATATGAACATAAACACGGAAAGTGAAATGCTGCTTGACCCCTGACACTAAGATGACTACTTTTTAGTAGTTACGTCTTCTGTTGTCCAACCTGGACATTAAAATATTGCTTTTATTAATCTCGATGAGCGTGCAGATCGAGATTCTTCTTTGATGTTTCTTTGCCTGTGAGCAAATAAATTCCTACCTGTGATTCACATCAGCAGCACGCACCCACCAAGTGGTTTTGACATGTTTAATAAGCATTAATTGAATATGTATTAGTAGGCGAGACATTCCTGTACTGCAATCACAGAATACGTTGCACATATATTCCACTTGCTTAAAGTGCACTTCATGCTTTGAATATGGATATACAGTATTTGCCAGCATTACTCATTGAAAAGGTGGAGGGGCTGAATATCTTTAAGGCTGAAAGAGCGTGCCATGCAAACGTTGCCTACAAGGGAAAACACAGCCCTCCTAAACATTTACAGCTCCCTCTCATGTCCAGTGGGCGAGTGACAGAGATAGTCAGGCGGAGGGTGTTGCTCCGTTGCGTCTCGTCCCGGGACAGCTGACTGGCTGGGCTCTAATTGCTCTCAAGTGAGGTCAGCAGGAGGCATTTATCTAAGCGGAGTGCACAACAACAGTGGAAGATGCACAGAGCCAGCCTGCCAGAGTCAGGGAGACATCTGTGGGGAGTAACAGAGACGCTAAGCTCCTGTCTAGCTCACCAGCAGCACTGGACTTGGTTTACAACCGACTCCAATCGTCTACAGCTGAAGGGTCTGCTACCTCAGACTCGTAGGGAAAAGGAGAACACACCTTTGTCTAGTTCCAGCGGTTACTCAAAACACGCGTAAGTGATTCAATGGGTTATTTTTGTACACCAAAAAACTAAAAGTTAGTTTGAGACCACAAACATGTAGTTTGGGATTTGTTGAGAAGTGTGATTTTAAATACATTTTTAAATAACAGTGAAAGACCATTTAAAGCATGACTGGCTAGTTCATAATTCTGTGTCCAAGACTTGATTTACAGCTTAGAGAAAGTTGCAGATATGTTGTGTGTGTGTAGAGAAAAACAGATGTTCACTTGCTCAAGTGTTAAGCAGGACACAATGTTTCTGTTTCTTTGATGTGTAACAAAATGCTGACATTCTGGCAGGCATGCCTCTATCTTAAATGCTTTTAATAAGAAGTATACAAGCCCGGCTGGTGATATTATAAATTGACAGAACGCGTTCTCTGGCGTCAAAACAATTATTTTTTGAAACCATTACTATTTTTAATTTGTTTCTATTTTTAATCAGATCAAGAGCGTCAAAGTCCCAAATGTGGATTATCATATCATCTGTTGGACTACAGTCCCCAAAGGATGGTGCAAGCAACACTAGCCTCTGAGGACCATACAGAGACATCACCCATAAACCAGCCACCAGTCCTCTCCAAATCATCCTCTCTCCTCAGATAGCCTGTTCACCTCGCCGTCCCACCAAGAATCCCTGCAGCAGGAAGACAGAAGCAGGTCCCCCGAGTCGAGAATCTTTTTTTTGGGGGGGGAGGGTGGGGTCTTGGGGGAGCACAGGGCCAATGCACGGATCTCCGTCTCACATTCCGGTATGTTTCCCGTGAAGCCCCACTGCATTGTATTATAATGCGCAAATGGATGCAGACATGGAACCTGCCAGATCTGCTCTCGGGATTGTACGTGCACATGGTGTTACTGTTTGGCAGCATGTGTGTGGCCTGTAGTGACTGCACTCCAGAGCAACTGGCCGCCATCATGAACTGCTCCAGACACGAGCGTCACACCAGGAACTACGACTACATGGAGGGAGGAGACGTGCGCATCCGACAGCTGTTCAGCCGCACGCAGTGGTTCCTGACCATCGACGACTACGGCAACATCACGGGGACACAAGACCCCGCCAACTGCTACAGTAAGGACCGCTTCACGCCTGCCTCCATGCCAGGCCTTTAAGGTTGCATGCTATGCTTTGTTGCCTGCTGTGTTTAGAAGAAACCCTTGCTTAAGTACCCACTGGATCAGATGTAATCTGGAGCACTGTGTCAGAAAGACAGTGGGCTGATGGACTAAAGCGTGGAGGTCTTTGCACTGAGCCAGTAAATGAGCCTTTGGCCCGTCAATGTGACAGAAGCATGTGGGAGGTGTTATTGTCCAATGTTCTCCACGGTGGAATCACAGTGTTAGTGGCTCATTTGTCTCAGTCACACAAGCCAAAGGGACAGAGGTAAAAGAGAGGGCAGGTGTGGGCAGCCCAATCATAACACACAGTTGTGTAATGAAGTAAACCATAGCTTGACGAGAGCCAGGGCTCATAAGCGTCCCGTGGCAGAAGCTCACACCGGTTCTGCTTGACTTCTTCTCCTACAAACACGCTGTGTGAAATGAGATGGAATGAGATGCCGTGAAACAGACTTGATTGACAGAAAAAGAAATGGAAAGAATTATCATATTCACCTAGCTTTTCTTGGAATATGGAATGTTAACATCTTACACAACCATGAGTGCGGTTGTGGCCTGTTTATCATAACACAGACAGCTAGCCCTGCCCCTAGTGCTGCTAGAGGGATAGCCTATACCTGGCATCATTTGAGGAAACTCCTTTAACCAATGTCAGTAGAACAAACAAAAAACAGAGAAACAAAATTACATTGGTTTTCCCCCCACACAGTAATTAGGGTATACAGGCTAGTGAGAGCCTAATGGTTGAAAGATAATTTAGCTGGTGAGGTGAGAATGTTTTAGCTATCATTTCCTTCTATCTGATAGTCAATGTGTGCATGTGGAATGCTGGCGTGACAGGGAAAGTCTCGGAGTGGATGGAAAAGGTGCTTGCATAACAATTGGCGATGAAAAGCAGAAAAATTGTTACACCCAGATGTGGCTGACAATTGCACGTAGAAAGCACTGAATTATGCCCAGCAACAATTTGAGTAGAGCAGCACGAAGCACGAAAGAATATGTAGTCCTAGTGAATCATCGTTTTATATGTTTTGGCTTTAATACTTACAACAGATACTGGATAGAAGCTGTGGATTTACCAAATATGCCAAATAATATCCAGAAAGCCAGCTTACACATCTCCACATGTGTCTATTTCAGTGACTCATCGCTTAGATTAATCAGACTTTACGTATTTGAATTTAGCAGTCCTAATAACATTTTATGATTAAGCTAAGTGTGATTACGTGTGAGCAAATACAACACACACGGTTGAATAGTTGCACTGTGAATCACTGTGAGGAACTTTCTGATAAAGAAGATTTCTGTTCTACTCAAGACATCACATTTGTGTTCTACTCAAGAAATCACTGAAACATTAACATGACAGCAAAAATAAAGATCAATATGAGCTATAGTATTACCAAAAGAATATTTTGGACTCTTAGTTCATGTAGTTTAGTTATCTGTTGCAGAGGATAACAAAATAACAAAGTTCAATTAATATAAACTTTATAATAAATATAAGGTCAGGCAAACAGGAAAGTAAGAAAAAAGATTTAGTGTTGGAGCCTTCCCTGAAATAATTTCAATACATTATACTTCAACATCACACTTAAGATGGATTGATTGGATAGTTTAAAGTATTTTATTGTACGATCAATTGGCAAATGTTTGGTTATAAACTAGTAGAATGTTTCTTTCTTGGTTTTTTTGCAGAAGTTGGTACGTTTTGTCAAAATTTGTTCTACATTTAGAGTAGAAAACACTTGCCTTTGTAGAAAATAAGGACTGATATAAGGTTGAACAAATAAAATTATAATATTATTTAGGGTTTAATCTACATACAGTACATTAAAGTTAACCCACAGTGATGCCAAACAAGAATCCACTATTCTTAGAGAAAATTTGGGATCACCCACAAATTAGTTCCCTAGCCAGAGGCTGGGCCAGATGGTGAACTGTTCAATCTGAGAAAACCTAAACAGCTTCCAATAGCAACTGAGCCTCCCGGTCTAGATTAAGTAATAACCATTGTCTTTTACACACATTTCCTTCTTACATGTTGGTGTAAATGTAATGTTTTTATGTGTTCATACAAAGCAGTTGCTATGTCTCTTCTGTCTTATAACGCATGGTCCAGCCCTCCTGCCGTGCAAAACAACAGCAAAAACAACTCTTATCATGCATTCCTGCTCTTCCTGGAAGATGTCCAGTAAAGTTGGTGTAATATCGCAAGCAAAACACAAGGTTGCTAGCTACATTTTCATGCAGATTTACTAACTCTCAATATATTATTTATCAGAGACTCTTTAGGGAAACTGCCATTTCCCCATGTGGCAGGCAGAATAAAAAGAAATCTACCATTTCAGCCTAATTGGAATTAGTGGCGTTAATTCTTTTAATATAGATTTCAGTTAGGAATCATACAATGTTAATATATTATGTCTAAACTGAAAATTAGGAGTCCTGGTTGGACAAAAGGCTGCATGATTGCAAGAGAGCCATCTGTTTGTGATTTGATCATGCTCAATGTCTGTCTGAAGGGCGTTAATATAGTTTTCCTTGCTTTGTATGTCAAATGAAAGAATCACAGCCACATGTCTAGTCACCAAAATCTGAAAGTTGACCCTCTCCTGGCCTGGTTCTGGATCTGGTTAGATGTTCACTGATTTGTGTTGAATTGACATTGATCCCAGCAGCCCGTAAGCATAAATATATAAGCAACAGTTCCACGTTTGGTATATGAAGAAAGCTATGGTAATAAAGAATCGTGTAATTCTAACTGGCTGGCTTGGCAAATGTAAATTGTATTTGACCTTCACAACTACAAGCACATCTAGACACCCTACCCTTTATGTTTATGTTCCTGTGGTGAAATTGTAGCCATATATGCATCTTGTTTTTGCTGTTTGATGCAGATACCTTACACAGCAATGAATACCTCCTGGCATATTCTGACATATTTGGTAGGGTTCCATTCATATTGCATCACAAACCACTTCCCATGCCAAAATAGTTTGGCAGTATTTTTTTGGTTATTGTAAATTCTCCCATAAAGCTTGAGAACAGGTTTGAAAGGTAGCGTGCGAAGCCCATGCAAGGAGGTAGTTTTGTCCAATCCCTAGGGAGGAAGGCCTAATCTGTCTCCCATATGTGGCATTGCCTAGGTTGTGGTTTGTGTAATGGCCACCCAGGCCAGTTAACAAAGCTTAAATAAAGCCAGAGGGACTGCAGACTGATTAATCACAGGAACTCCCATCTCGTTGTGTTAATGAAGATGAATGCTGAACACAGTCCAAGGCTGGGATGGGAGTTTGTATGTATAGTCTGCTGTCTGTCTGTCTGTCTGTCCTTCAATAGATATCATCCACCTAAATGTGTGACAATCCCTCAGGTATACTGGAGATCAGGACAGTGTCTGAGGGTGGAATACTAGCTATCAAAGGGGTGAAGAGTCAGTACTATATTTCCATGAATAGGAACGGACTACTGCAAGGCAAGGTAACTTTACAACTCTGTGTCATTTACCATACATTTCTTTCAATGTTCTAATCCCAAATCTGTACGCAGAATTTGCAGTAAACAATGCAAATTAACGCAGTGCTATTCTATCTCTCACAGAGAATATATGACGACAAATGCAACTTTAAGGAAGTCTTCCTAGAAAACTACTTCAATGCTTACTCCTCTGTCAAGTGGACTAAACAGGGCCGAGAGATGTTCATAGCCCTGTCTCAGAATGGACGGCCACTACGGGGCAAAAAGACGAGGAGACAGCAGATCGCATCTCACTTCATCCCCATGAAGTGCAGGGAGGAGGACAGGCCGGTGGAGTGATGTCTAGCAATGCGTTTGATCACAATCGCCTATGTGTGACGATAGGTGGGAAAGGCACAGAGCATATGCTGACTCATTAGCAATGGGTGTGTGCACTCTCTCCAGATGGGAATAAACGTTGTGTTGTTTTGTCAGTTTCATTTGTGAGAACAACAGACGGAACATGGGCACAATATGATGATTCAGTATCTCGTCAAGATCTCCAACCAAAGTATTGTAATTTAAAATTACATTAGCTGATGTGAAATTAAAGGAAACACCGTCTAATCAGTTATTACTGCTAAGTAAATATTATTCCCCCAAAAAAACAATAAAATGTAAAATGTAAAATAATGCGCTGGAATACTAACTTCTTCTAATTATCTATTTCCAGACAGTTTAATTAAGGGAATATCTTTTATCCGGAAACCAACCAACGGTTCCCTTTGAAACCAGTATGATAAACACATTATTTTTGTTGAAACTCCACCCCCCACAATGGTGTACTACACACTCCTCTCCACACCTATTCCTACCACACTCCTATGCTCACACCATTCACCACCCCTTCCCCTACACAATGGACTTTTTCAAATGCATACCTTTAAGAAGACCTGTATGATGTACAAAGTACGGTCCTAAACAGATTGAATGAAGTTGAAAGGCTTGACCAATGAGTGGAAGCAAGCTGGACTTGTCTTTGGTACAGGTGCTGATAGCACATGAATACAGGGGCCAATAAATACGTAAATAAGTACAAGTACAACACCACACTGTATGAAGTCCTTACTGCATTATAGGTCAAACTGGTGGGTGACATACATAATAGCTGCTCATTGACTCCCTCTTTGTTAACGATGTGTGATTTTAAAAGATAGTGTTCTGCTGCTGCTGAGAAGATGTCCAGATTAAAATATAAAGTGAGCACCGTTTAAATGCGTATGTTATGCAATTTGTTTTCTCACCACAGTTAGTTATATATAAATGGTTCACATGAAAATGTATTATTCTATGTTCCTTATATGAAATACCACTATTTATTTGAGGAGAGCTATTTTTGTATTATTTCTGTTGAGACATTCCATTTTTTCCACCAGGTATGACTATTATCCAAAAGTAGATAGCAGCCAGTTCATTTATCTCAATTGGTTTTCATGCTAAGAAAAAACAAATCACAACTAATCTCATTCAACCGGAAACTATTTACAGTAGAACTCTGCATGATATCACTGCAATATTTCAGTACTGGCATATAGCATTATGTTATTCTTTGTTATTTATGTTATTTATATAAAAGAAAAAGTGTGCCTCGTTTTGTGCCTCGTTTTCTTAACATGTATGTTCCTTTATCATCCTTTAATAGCATTGTTTTAGGTGCCAATAAAGGTTCAATAATTTTAACATTAAAATAGCATTATATATGGAAGATTTAATTGCAGCACAGAATGACATCACACTCCTTATGTGTGTGTGTGTTGCTGTTTGCTTTCATAGCTGGTCAGGGCCGTGCTTGCAAGTTAGTCAGTGTGTATGTGGCCAAAAATGCATTCGTTTTGGTCGGAGATGGTGGTGCTTATTCATTCACATGGAACGCGACAGACGGCATACGGCAAAACTTGATATCATGGTAGTGGACAACCTCTTTAAAGGGCCTTATCCCTTTGGGTATTTCACCCCCTCTTTAAAGGGCATTATCCCTTTGGGTATTCCACCCCCTCTTTAAAGGGCCTTATCCCTTTGGGTATTCCACCCCCTCTTTAAAGGGCCTTATCCCTTTGGGTATTTCACCCCCTCTTTAAAGAGCCTTATCCCTTTGGGTATTCCAACCCTGTGACTTTCTTTGGAGTGCCTTATCCCTCACGGGTCTTTCACCCCTGTCACAAATACACTTCAGTATCATATAATACATATAAGGATAAAACATAGGATAAACAGTGTGGTTAAGTAAAATAATGATAAAAATATAAGAGGCTATAAGGCTAAACAATATGGTTAAGTAAAAATTGTCAATCATAGGCACATGAGAAGAGAAGTGTTTTTAACTTGGATTTTAAAAAAATAAATAAATAAATAAACAAATATTTTTAAAAATGAAAATGAAAAAGAAATTAAAATTACAACATCCAAAAATACACATAATGATAAAAACACAGGAGGTTTTAAGGCTAAACAGTGTGGCCAAGTAATATAAGGATAAAAACATAGGAGGTTATAAGGCTAAACAGTGTGGTTAAGTAAAAATTCTCAGTCATAGACACGTGAGAAGAGAAGTGTTTTTAACCTGGATTTAAAAATTGCTATATTTGGGGCATGTCTAAGATCCTCAGGTAATTTA
>JAODUK010000651.1:7500-13519 GCA_027564635.1 Typhlichthys eigenmanni | reverse complement strand
CTCTCTCTCTCTCTCTCTCTCTCTCTCTCTCTCTCTCTCTCTCTCTCTCTCTCTCTCTCTCTCTCTCTCTGTCTCGGGGAACATACTGCTGTGTGACCAGCTCCACGCCCTACGAGGAATTTCACGGGGCGACATGCACCACGCCACTGAGACAAAAGCGAGGGGTCACGTAGGGTCCGGATTAATTAAAGGATTTGAGATTTGTTGAGGGGGAGCAGCAGGAGGACAGGGTCAAAGGTGAGAGAGGGGGCGATAAAGAAATGGCAAAAGGAGCTTGAGGGATCGGCGTTGTCTCTAATTCATGTCAATTAAGACCACGCTGTGCGTGTCTGATCTTCTCCGGCTCTATTGCTGCGTTCATATGGAACTTGTAAACTCATGATTACGACATGGAAACTCGTGAACTCATGATTATTACATGGGGACTCGTGAACTCATGATTACGACATGGGAACTCGTGAACTCATGATTATTACATGGGAACTCGTGAACTCGAAGCTTCCTGAAAAGTTCCACTTGACCACGTTGTGAATACTACAAATTGCCGTTCATATGGACTCTTGGTAAACACGGCCCCATTTGAATGCAGAACATGACTTCACATCGCAGTAGATGTCTATATCAATAGCTGCACTGAAGCTGCTCTTGAGCAACTAAAAGAAAAGTCTAAATTACCAAAAATGCAATTTTCCAAAAAGGTTCAAATTAAATATATTTGGTAATTTCTATCATTATAGTTTATATCTAAGCAGATCTAAACACAAGCTAACATAGGCTACATTACTGCCCCCTTTTGGACAGGTGAGACAAAAAACAAATAATTGTGAAATAATCTGGATATTTTTTATACGTTTATACGTTTATAGGATTCCCAAATATAACAATAAGAACAGACAGACTCACAGATTGATTTCAGACTTAACAGCTTTAAATGTATTGTTTGAAATTGGTCCAAAAATGTATACATAAATTAAGTGTTCAGATTGGCATAATGTTAGAATGATTTACCAATCAGCATGGAGCGACGCCTTCAAGGGTTTGTCACGGTTGCTTATGTGTCACTTATTCCCCCTTATTAATATTCACGCGCTGGTAGCAGGCTGATTCAGTATTTTGTGTGTGTGTGTGTGTGTGTGTGTGTGTGTGCGTATCATCTGTATATTCTATAGACTTTCTGCTCGATCAGCACTGCAAGGCACACCACACACACACACACACACACACACACACACATGTGCGTGCAAACACACAATTACTTTGTCACAGGGCAGATGGCAAACAGTGATTTTGTTCTGACAGATGAATGCATGTAGGGACACATCTAGGGAGTAGTGTGTCTATTAAGTCTATCTATCGTAACTATATCTGTAGCTAGATACATATTCCAGATGGTGCTATTCAGCAGAAAGCTCATATGGTGTTCACATCTGTAGGTGTGTGTGCAGAAACATTAATCGTCCTAATGAAAAGTCAACTTGGTGCAAAAAGTGTATTACCTTACAATTAGCTTGCAATTGCTGACTATTCCTTTAATGAGCAGGTAGGAGTAAAGGCACCTTGCTCAAGGACACTTAAAGGCAGGACCCACAACCTTACAGATGGAAGTCAGACACCATAACCACTTGGCTATCCTGCCACTGTTTATTGAGTTTATTGTACAGTAGGCTACTGTGTATGGACTACATGTAATGGGTCAGGACCATTTGTGTCTGCAAAAAACAGTATGGTTGGATAAAAGTTAAAATAATATTGTAATGATGCTGTTTATAGCTTTAATACCTAGTGTGTGTGTGCGTGCGCGCGTGTGTGTGTGTGTGTGTGTGCCTGTGTGTGTGCATGTGTGTGTGTGTGATGGTGTCATGGCAGCAGATGGTGCTATCAATTATTGAGACTGAGAAGACGGCGATGGCCCCAGCCGTAAGTCGATTAAGCCAACAGCTACTCCCTTACGAGCTGATGGTCCAGGCCTTAGTGCATAGATGATATATACGCACACTTCTCCCTCTCTGCTCGTAGCACACTCCCTTCCCACAGAGGAGAGGAGAGTTGAGTCCTCTCTACTCCTTCCCTGACACAAACTCAAACTGTTCTCTGTTTCCTGTTGAGATCTAATTGAAGACGGCAGTGTTACTGTCAGCACTTACAGAGCTCTTTCATGCAGGACTGGTTCCCTGTCATCCTAAACACAGAATCCCATATCTGGACAATAACAGGAGTGTCAAAATGGTGAGAAATTAAAAATAGAACTAGAATAGAGAGGATGATGTAAAACACCTTAAATAAGATAATTGTAAATAAATGACAATACATTGAAAAGTTGTTATGTTTACGATCACGTAAAGTGAGTAAGTTAAAGCCCCAATCTTAATGTCATTTAAAATGTGTAGTTTGTTTTTTGTGTCAGTGGAGTGAAACGCAGACCCACTTTGTCTGGGGGGTCAAAAACCTTCTTACCATCTCCTGATTGGTTGACGTTGATAAACATTAAGCTTGTCTTTCGAAGAAATGGGATAAAGAATGTTCTAGAAATGTGTGTGTGTTTGTGTGTGTGGGTGGTGGGGGTTCATTAATGAGCAGTTGTTCCTTGGACGGCGTGCAGAAGAGCCGGGGAGGAGGGGTGGGGGGTTGGCAATTGAGAACATGGTGGGATATAACGTTCCTGAAAGAATTTGGTGAGTTTGCGGTGCAGGGGGTTAAGCCTGCAGTGATTGTATTGTTGGCGGGAAGACTGTGTGTGTGTGTGTGTGTGTGTGTGCGTGTAGGTGTGTGTGTGTGTGTGTGCGCGCGCGTACGCTCTCACATGTGTGTGTGTGTGTGTGTGTGTGTGTGTCTAAGTATTAGGTGTGTGTTTGACATTCAAACGCATTGTTTGATAATGAACAAAAATATCTTAATTAAATCGACACTCGTCAGTAGCAGCTTTACCTCAACGTTCCTGAACATCTCACTGTTGACGTTTTGAATGACAAAGGTGTGAGCCTTTGAGAGTTAAAAGAAGAGTAGAAATGCACGCCAGAACCTGTTTTATTATTGTACAGTGTAAGGTAAAGGTGCTTTTATTGTCACATACATGTAGCAAAATTCATCCTCTGCATTTTAACCGTCCCTCAAGGGAGCAGTGGGCAGCCGCTGTGCAGCGCCCGGGGACCACCTCCAGATTGGAGCCAGTGTCTCTGGTCAATGGCACTGACAGGAGAGAGTGAACCTGACATGTTTTTTGGATAGTGGGGGAAACCGGAGCACCCGGAGGAAACCCACGCAGACACGGGGAGAACATGCAAACTCCACACAGAAAGGCCGGGATGACCGTGCACCTTGGTGCATTTAAACCATTTTTATTACTTGTAAGTAAAGATATGTGATTGTTTTTGATTCATTATGAAATGTTTTTTGTCATGAACTCAAACCAAATTGGACCAAACTGTATACCAGGTTGTTATTGTACTAAATAGATTGCACTGCTAGTCTAAAGTATATTCCAACACAAATTAAGGATTACTTATAAAACCATAATTAATAGCCACAAAAAAAAGAAATAAACATAATCTTTGAAAAACATTGTTCGCTAGTGTATAGGTTGTAACTAGATGTCCCTATAAGTCGTAATTATTATAATAAGTGGAACTTTGATTTATTGTCATTGGCAACATTCAAGCCTTCAGACCTACTGTGAGGAGCAAGCATAAACTACACAGACATGGTCACAACACAACACAACACAACACACATTGTGACAAGTGCATTTAGGCTAGACAGAGGTGTCAATGTTACTGGTGTGACTGAGACAGTTATATGAATGTATAAACATCGTAATTTTACCGTCGTTCCAGATTTGAGAAGAACTTTTATTGCTGCTTAAATGACCACTAACTACAGCAAACCTTCAATATAAGCCAAGCTGCAAAGAGTTTTGAGACATTGTCAAAAGGCATTCCTTGCATTCCCACTAACTGCAGGAACATGTGATCTCATGTAAACTTAACCTGACAGCCGAGGAAGGACGTCAGCCATAAAGGCCACGGGATACTTGTTGAAAACACATTTTGACAGCTCCTTCAGGTGAACCAGCCCGAATGCTATGTGACGCCATCCTGGTTCAAATGTATCAGCACTGAACTCATCAAGTTCTATGAGAATATTAAAATACACTAAGTCAGGTTAATTAAAGTGCACATAAAATAATGTGTTTCCACGTTTTGACAGCGGTTTGCTATATGTTCTTTCCTAGTTTGGCAACAGATTTGCCACTACAATATTTTTGTCAATGGTTCCACTATCTCTTATACTATAGTATACTCACACACATCATAAGAGATACAATTTTGATTATTTTGTATTTTACTGTTTTGTTTCTAAAATAAGACAGATATATCATTGCAAATAGGGTTTAAGGTGTTATTCTTTTGTATGGAACCAGTTTTACATGTAATTTACTGTACCTGCAATACAGCAGCTGTGTTTAATGGTGGAGATCCTAACAAACACACCTTTCCCTTCAATGCCATAGGGTGCTCCTTCAGAAACTCCACCCCACACACACACACAATATCAAGGCTGCGACAGTGTTGTGTGCTGTGGTCTGTAATATATAACAATAGAACCTTTGTTTCAGCGCACACACAGAACAGGCAGCTAGTGTAGTGTGTGAGGGACCCCACCTTTAAATGGAACACCAAAATATTACCTGTGACAAGACTGTTAAAAAGCCTTATCCCGCCTCTAGGAGTCACACAGTGTGTGTGTGTGCGTGCGTGTGTGTGCGTGCGTGTGTGCGTGCGTGCGTGCGTGTGTGTGTCCTGCAATGCCTTAAGTGCCATGACATGATCTCATCGCTGTAGGAGCTTTTCTCAGATTGTGTTTGTGTTAGTGCAACATGACACTAGCCTCGCGAGACCATTCTGATCTTGCGAGCTTCCGTTTGTCTTTGGCGCGAGAGTCCGTCTGGAAAGCTTCAAATCATTGCGACTTGAGTCCGAGCAACAACTGAACTTACCAATCAGCATCATACTAATAGCTGTGGGCATGGTCTAGGTGTAACAACAGCGAAAGCTACTTGAAAACAACTAGAAAACAACAATGACAGACAGATGCGTCATCAAATTAACAGTATTTTTTGAAAGTTCAAACTGTTTCGATGGACGGCTTCCCAGATAAGACTTGTTCTCCATGTAACATGTCAGGTCAACACATCCAGCCTCCTATACATTTTGACAGGTAGACGACATCAGTGGAAATGGAATAACAAACATCACAAGGAATTATATATGTATGGTTCTACCTGTTGGTGTCAGCCACATCCAATCAAGGAGTAATGTCCTTTATAAAGGTGCACTCCTTGGTTACATTATAAGGGGGGGTTACACTATATCTCTCCTGCACTCCACTGCAGGAGAGATAAATTCTTGGTGTTTCAAATCACAAAACCTAACAGCAAAATCTTGTCTGGCCGCTCGGCAGCCATCTTGATAATGCCTCCGGGCAGTTCTGGACCCACGAGAACAGTGTTCAGCTCAACCACACGATTAAGGGTTTGTCCGTTATAAAGCAGACGATTGGCTCTTTGTTGGGGAGGGGCGAGATATGTGCCTCCTATCATAATCTTTGGCATACGGACGTCTCCCTTAGAGTTACATTCAGAATTCTATGTGGTGTATCTCTCATATACAATATAATGTGTCTGTTAACACTGGTCCATATACAGTATAATGAGTCTGTTAACACTGGTCCATATATAGTATATTAACACTGGTCCATATACAGCATAATAACACTGGTCCATAATTATACAGTATAGTAACACTGGTCCATACAGTATAATAACACTTATCTAGTGCAAATCTAGATGCACATTGAGGGGTGTACTTTGATTCTGCTAAGTAAAAACTCCTGTCTCGTTGCTTCCTTGTATTTGTAAAGTCCTCAGCAAAATGTGTAACCCCCCCCCCCCCCACACACACACGCACACGCACACGCACACACACACCACCCCTAGCCAGGTCTCTCTCCGTTCTCCTTCATC
>JAODUK010000651.1:0-5000 GCA_027564635.1 Typhlichthys eigenmanni | reverse complement strand
ACTTCTACACAGCCCTGGCTCTGTGAATAGTACAAAGTAGCAAACACTGCTGGCAACAACGAAGCCGTAGTGCTTTGCTTCATAATGCATTTCGATGTGTGAGACGGCACCGCAGAGGAAGGTTTTGATGTGCGCTCAAAGTATTGAAGTATTCTTGAGAATGACTGACCCTGCCGGATAGATATCAGATGTAGCGGTGTCATCATTTAGCCACTAACCTGTAACTCTGTCACAGTTAAGGCTATTGTGTTAAATGTTACATTTTAAAATCTGATATGTGCCATTTTAAAGCTAAAGTAAAATTCAATAATTGTTTTATAAAGAGTGCATCTGTTGACCAGAGATGCTGCCTGGCACCTGTTAAAAAATAGTCTATTTACCTATGGTCAATATCTGTACAGAGGACATGACAAATAATCAAGTAAAGGCCTGCCTCCATCCCTCAGACACCAGCATTAGATTGTTTGTAAAATGCCAGATTACATGTTATAAATGGGCCAAGTGATGCTAGAAGATCTAGTCATCATTATTTAGGGGTCAATCACATCAGAAATGTGTGTGCGTGTGTGTATGTGTGCGTGTGTGCGTGCGTGTGTGCGTGTGTGTGCGCGTGCGTGCATGAGTGCTATTGTGTGATACGTCTACTATTGTCAGTGCATTCAGGGGAGGGGGCATATTTGGTCAAATGCAAGTGAATGTAATTGTAAATATGTGTGCACGTGATTGTGCATGTGTTGGTGATGGCTGGATGAATTCTGAGAGGACGTTCATTTTCTCCTGACATAATGTTATTGATATAGATTAATACTTTATTGGAATTATGCATCTAAAACCCCTTTACACTATAGGACTACAATAACACATCTGATGAGTATATGTGTCAAGGATTAGGTCATTGTGAATGAACGTATCAAAATGTTTATGGGTTTTATAAAAAATCGTCAAATTTTAAAATGATTTCCATTTGATCCCTCTTCGGCGTGCACCAGAAGACGCACTCCAGAATCCAAAATGGACGCCCGGTTGTTTCGATCTCTGGCTGTTTCTCAATATGCGTTCTTTTCTGCAGACTTGCATGCTGCGATATTTGCAGACACAAATTACAATATGGGGTTTAATCAGCTAGCTGTTGAAAAATGCTTTGATTTGGGCAATGAGTGTTAGGTTACATTGATAGCCGAGAGGCTTGGCGATCCAGACGTGTATCATAAAGGCAATCGCACATGCATTTTAACAAATGGGCTTCACTCGAAGAGTGGGGAGGCGGGGTGCGGGGGTACTCGTTTACATGAGTTTAAATGAGGTCAATAATCTGCAGGATTAGTACAAACAGATTATCTGACCCAACTGGATGTTCCTCTGCAAAGAATGTGTGTGTGTGTGTGTGTACGCACTTAATTAATTGTACACACACACAGTAATGAAATATACATCCTATAATTTATTACTGGAGGGACCCAATGTTCTGAGCAGGAGGACAGAAGCAAAATACATTTGGCCTGAAAGATTTATTGGTTAGTTCACATGGCCATATAAGTATGCTGGTATACGAGTGTGTGTATATGAGAGAGAGTGTGTTTGTGTGTGTGTGTGTGTGTGTGTGTGTGTGTGTGTGTGTGTGTGTGTGTGTGCGTGCGTACGTGGGCGCGTGTGTGTGTGTGTTCCTTCTGGTTTATGTTACCTTGTTAAAGTAAATTATTCCTAATATTCTCTTTCATCTCGCATTAACATTTAAAATATATCTGCAGGGCTCTGCTTAACAAGGCACACATCTACATCGTTCTTTTCTGAAATACCTCTTCTTCAGATCTGACCTTTAAAACATTCAAAAATCAGTCCAAAAGGAGGGCAAATGTTCTTCAAAATGTCTCTTTCTTGTTGACCCAACACATGGTTCCCCGAATCCTCAGTTCTGACCTTTAAATGTATTGTCTGGGAGTTGTTTTTCTTGAGACACAAACTAAACCTGAATTGGCCTGTGGGCTCAAGTATGCAGTCATGGGATCGATGCTTCTTGACATTAATAGTCAGTTAAGAGCAAGAGAGAAAGAGTGTGTGTGTGTTTGTGTGTGTTTATACGAGTACATCTCAGCTCATGTGCAGTTCTACTAAACATGCACTCAGAAATACAAAGCTACACTCTACTCTACTCATAACTCTTTGATGGTCTGAATTTACATTGTTAACCCTTTCCTTAATCATATTACTGTAATAGTTGTATATGTTGCAGACCCACAGTATATTGCAGGTTCTGGAGGTTAATGAAACAATTGTATAACCTCAATGTCTATCATAAAACTGTCTCTTTGCCTCACTAACCCACCTCTGGCCTGAGATTCAACTTCTGTGTTTGTGATATGTTAATCTGAGAACTCAGCCAGTAATGCAATTGGTTATAGTCCTCTTACAGTTTAAACAACAACACACATAACACACAAAATAGCCAGGTCAATACGCATATTAATAAATCATGAAATATAGTTCTAACTTTGAGTTCAAACGGTCAACAACATAAGCAGAAATGCTTGTCGCTTAGCGCTTATGTGGGTTCCTGGCTTGTTATTGGTTGGATCAAATGTTTCAGCCACATGTGTCACGCTGCCTTCACTTCCATTGGTAGCGTCGCTCAGTATTTGTATCAAATAGACCTTAGACACTCGACCCGCCTGGCTAACGTCAACAGCCACTTGGCTCTTGTAGCTGTAAATCGCTAGCTCTCATTGAAAATGAATGGCAGCCGGTCGCTTTGTCTGCCTTGTTTGTCGTCCATGCGAACGCATGTTAAGACTACAACACTAATTACTGCAAATGACACAGGCAGAAAACTGTCAATCTGAATGAACTAAAGTGAGGACTGTCAATGTTAAATAAGGCCACATGTAACTAACACAGCTCATCAGGTACCTTACTAATACTGAACAATGAAGTCACTTTGTTTCCTTATTTGATGTGTTTGTTAGCAGGTCAATCCTACCTTCCAGCTGTCTAGTCATTTCGTTGCAACATGCGATATGGAGAGCGGCCTGAACAAAGGTTTACCAGAACTAACGGTGCCACATCTAACGTTGTTTGAGGTCACTGACTGCTGTCAATCAGCCGTGGTGACTCAAAATGCCAAGGCAATAAGGCGGTTGGTTATGATGGCAATAAAGGCCTCCAGGCATGTTTGTGTCTCAGGTTTTGAAGCAGTACTTAGTGACACACATTCATACTGTATATCACTGTTTGTGTGCTGAGCAGACAGTATGTCCATAAGGTTAGATACAGTAAATGTTGTGCTGTATAGAAGTGGCAATATACTAGTCATATTTACAAAGGTTTGGAGTTATATAGATAAAGGTTAGGATGCAGAAGATTGAGTTGACAAATAACTAAGAACAAAATAATATTTCAGAGATATGTACTGTTCTAGATTACAGCTCATCTGCCTGTCCAAGAAATAATACTGCATCACGTGTCTAGTAAAGGAGAATCACAGTCCTGATAACACTTCACAACATTAACAGGATTAAAATAGCAGTACTTGTTTACAAAAACATATCTTAAAACCCGGTGGCCTGTTCCATTATCCCAGACAAATAAGCAGGGGGCATCCTAAAACAGTCCCAGATGATCACCATACTTGGCAAGCCCTTCAACTCTGCCCCCTTTCACCCGAATATTGGAAAGATTATATTAAGTTCTGATAATTATGATAATTCATAAACTGATAAAATTATGACCCTGGCTAGTTTAATTAATTAGGTTGGGAAACTACACTTCATTCATGGTAAATTAATATTTTGATTCCTCATTGTATTAAGTAAAATTGCCATGGAAAATCCATAAAACTGACACAAATACAGTAGCAGACCTTCTTTGTTCAAATGAATAACCTAAATCACTCAATAGTTTCTACCTCCCTCACATACATCATAGATTTGTGCTGTGCTGTGAAACAGAGCATGTCAGTGAAAGGTCAAACAACCAAGTAAGCAGAGAATAAACACAGTAGCACCACACAAACGCCCGACGCAACACCATACTAGATTATAAATTATAATAATACAATTCACCATACAACCATGATCCCTTATCACAGCACTTTATCAAGGTTATTCTGTTGTAGAAGTATAACCATTTCTAATGTAATCTGGACGCTCTAGTCTACAGCTGCTCCTTTCAATGGCTGATTAGCTAGCAGGACAATGGTGGCTGCTTTTAGCTAACCAACACCATATTGTGTTTGCTCATTCAACTAATTTAATTAGACAATATTATGCTAATTCACGCTTTCCTGAGGCTCTGTCCGGTCAAAGGTGTGCATGTGTGTGCAGTGATGCGAGCATTCAAGCGCATGCCGAGGTCAATTTGATTCCCATTCGTCATTGTTACTGAGTTAAGTGCGGCGGCCCTGTGTGTCTGTGTGTGCGTACACACTCAACAGTAAAACCTTCTTTGACCTTAGAACACTGTCTTAATACCAAAGAAGGAGCTCCTTGTGTAAGCCCTCTGACACACACACACACACACACACACAGAGATACAGGGCTCAAACATTACCATCAGCATACTGTATGCAGATTAGCGAGCCAACAGGCACACACAAATACATTCATTTGAAATGGGTTCGTTTTGTACTGGTCACGAGATAGAGAGAGAGATAGAGAGAGACACATTCCCTACAGCATTAGAACAAAGCTTCTTGACAACATACAAGAGGGGTCTACTATGTAAGGCTGTGTGTGTGTGTGTGTGTGTGTGTGTGTGTTTCCCATTCATCTTTTGGAGTGTCTCTAGCTCTTATGTAGGTGATCTCATTCTGCGTGTTTGATCTCATCTCATTGTCTGCTTTTGTGTGTGCAGTGTGTGTGTGTGTGTGTGTGGGTGTGTGTGCGTGTGTGTGTCAAAGGCTACAACCAGGACAACCGCTAACAATGATATCACTTAAAGCATTGGCCCACCTGCCGTGCTGCACTCTTTTATCCTGGATATAAATCTCTCCTCTGACTCTGACCCCC
>JAODUK010000650.1:0-12500 GCA_027564635.1 Typhlichthys eigenmanni | reverse complement strand
TGCTCCCATTAACCCATTACAATGCAAAAACACTTGCAATAATAGTCTAATTTCAGCACTAATTATGTTTTTTACACGAGCATTATAACATAAACTCCATAATTTACTAGATTTTGACCGATGAGTGTAGATTATTACTAGGCAAAATTCACTCACTGGTGCTGTTCTATGGCCACCGCTATCAGGAAAGGAAGTTTGAAGGATTTTTGTGACCTTTCACATCACATCAGGCTACGTCACGTCCGGGTACAATTCTGTTCTCACGTTGTTTGCGTGCCAGTCTGTATCGACCAGTGGCCTATGCTAGGTAGGAACTGGCTAATTCAGCTAACTTCTGGAGTAATTTTGCGGGTGTAACTTGCCGAGTAACCCATATTACGAAAGGTGGATATGTTTTTCGTGTGCTGTCATGAAAATGTACGCTGCATCTCTAAACTGCTCCGAGCAGTTTATCTTCGTGGTTAGCTCGACGTTACTCGATAAGCACTGCGCCTCCGTTCATAGTTAGACAAGTAAACGCCTGGTGCTCTGTCGAGTTGTGCGCTGGCAGCCTACTGTACGTAACTGTGTGTGTGCGTGAGGCAGAACTAGGCTACTTGCTCCTAAGTAGCCTAGAAATTCGAGTCTTTATTTTTTATCTACGTACTGGAACATATTCTGAATGTGAAGGAACTCTTTTCTACTAGGTGAATTAAAATGTTAAAATGAAATTAGTAGACCTACTAAACTATATATTTAGCTGTACTATGCCTATATGGCATTATGCTAGGTAAAATTATTTGCACAATGTAAAATTATAGCTACAATGCAAACATTCTACTTTCATTTTATTTGTTTATTTTTGGTATTCATTTACCAAATGCATGCCGCAGACTACTTTCGTTGCTTGATTCATAATATGGAACACAAGAAAATATTGCACACACTCCAACACCACTAACAGTAGAAATACACAATCATACAATCCAAATGGCATCATGCACAGTGTTGAACAGATTTAAATACAGCTATTGTGTGAGTGTAAGGACTCAAAGCCCAACCATGTTCTTTTTTATTTAAATACAAATATATATATAGTTTATTTTAAGCACAATACAACATTGACAAGATATAAACTGACAGCATTTTTTTTTAGCTTTAGCTGCATAAACACAGGATTCACTTTGTTATTACACTATTTACAGGGAACAAAATCCATAATCCAATAGTAAAGTTTGTGAAATACAGAAGGAATTCCAAGTCCAGGTCACATGTAACAATGTGGTACATGTTCCAAAACATAAAACTTGTCCCAAAAACCCACATGATAAAAAAGAAAAAATAATGTAATAAAATGTGATACCGTAGTTTGAGCTCATTAACAGCATCTACAGTTACACATTCTCAGTATTTCAGGACTCTGATGTTAACAGGTAGATAAAACAAATATTTTACCTGCTTAACTAAGAAAAAAAACAAATCCAGTTGTGCTATAATTCTAAATATTAAATATCTATTTGGAATAAGAGAAAAGCAGCATTTGATACAGGGTGTAAATGCTATAGAATGATGTGCAATAACCCATATATTTAGCAACATTGATTTAGGAGAAAAATATCTGCACGTAATCCTCTTAGGCAATGTATCACTACACTTAACTTTGTTACATTCTCCCAATGTAACAAGTATACACATCTCTTGTCTCAATTTGACCTGAGCACATTCCTTAGCCTTTTTTATTGACCAGTTTGCTACAAATGCAAAGCCTAATGTTCCACAAAACCACCCACAGCTGAACCCTTAACTACCAATAACTGACCACAAACAATACCTCAGTTAACCACATATCCCATCACAATTACAGTATTCTTCTACAGTACAAAATCAATCCCAATACATATCTTGCATAGGTCAGGGTAGGTTTTCATAGAGGCTTGGATTGAGCACAGGTCAGAGGTTAATAAGGAGGTAATGTTGACATCCATTTTAAGGCATATAGAGTATACGCATGCTATCTAGACATACATCAGTGTGATTGTAATGCTAAATATGCAGACCTTTAGTCCTATGCAAAGTTGACAGTACAACATGTAGTAAAATCACCCACACATGCAGACTTTACATACAATACTTGCACTTCATCTGAGCGAGTGGCCGTTTAAACAACCATTGTTAAGAGGTGAGATGAGGGTGACTCAACCAAATGAGCAATGCCTACTGTAGGGCAAGAAGGCATATCTTGAATACAGCTACAGTAATAGCCTACCATGTGCAGTGAAGGCTAGCCAACACACAATGTACACAGAACGGTCCCATTTCTTGGTCATATTCAGTTGTGATCTCAATGGTTTTGGTTTGGTCCCTCTTCAGAAAGCGTCTTTGATGTTTTTCAGCTGGCGAACGGCCAGGTCCACGGGCAGGTTGAACCTGAGGTGGCTTATGCGGCCCAGGGTGCGCAGGGCCCCCTCGAAGCCCGTCTGCGCCATGTAGCTCCAGGCGTGGTAGTGCGCGTGCACCAGCATGCCCGACTTGCACACCAGGTTGAGCCAGGACACCAGCCGCTGCTCGTTCAGCGCCATGCACACCAGCGCCTTCAGCTCCGAGTCGGCGCCGCGCTTGTAGCGGCCGTGCTCGCGCAGCACCGTGTGCACGGCCCACAGCAGCGACTGCTTGGGGGTGACGGCGACGGGGCCGCCCGCCACAGGCAGGCCGAAGGACTGGGACAGCTTGCGGGCGGGCGACTCGGCGAACGCCCTGCCGTTCTTCCAGTGGTAGTACTTGACGAAGAGCTCCCACGGGTGCATGCTCTGGGGGGAGGCTGTGTGGGGGAGCAGGCAGGACAGGGGTGCCAAAACCAGGCTCACCGTCTGGGGGACCCGAGGGGGGGAGATTATGCAACAATTATTATAGCAATTCTTTCATTACTGTAGCACAGCTTTTTGCATCAACAAGATGATGATTTCATTGAAGCATTTCATGTTCAAGTTATGGTAAAAGTGGGCCGTGACTTCTACTGGTGGTCTTCCAAACCACTGCATGCGACACCAGTTAGGAAACTAGAAGGTTTTTTGCAGTTTGGCCGAATTTATTTATTTTTTGGAAGTATTATTTAACTGTTGGAAAATAGTTATATTATTAGAAAACAAGAAAATTAGAATTAGAATAGTGATAATCGTGATAATTGCAACACATATCGTACTGGCACGCAAGTATTGTGTTAATGATAATATCGTACCGTGAGGTCCCTCGCAATTCCCAGCCCTAGTATATAGCGTGCACCACTCTTTGTTGAAGTAAGGTGGGACTAATCAATGTAAAATAGGCACACAACAATTACTATATACAGGATGTGTCGCAATTCCCGGCCCTACCGTCTGGGTGGGCGAGTACAGCCCGTGAGCCAGCAAGTCCCTGAGGGCCACGGCCAGCTCCTTCCTCACCGACGTCGTCAGCTCGTCCCGCGGCCCCAGTGTGGAGGAGGAGGAGGGGGCGCAGGTGTAGCTCACCACGTGCTCCGCTGAGGGCTGTCGGCATGACGCCCGCACCCGCACCTGCTCCACAGCCTCTTCCAGGGCCTGCAGCAGGGGGCCGGGGTCCTGCATCGCCTCCCCCGCCGGCGACCACACGCCGTGGGGCATGCGGCCGCCCGCGCAGCCGAACTGGCTGACGGCGAAGATCTGCAGCACGGCTAGCGCCTTCTGGATGAGCTGCAGGCCTGTCTGCCGCATCTTCTGAGCCTGCTCCGGGTCCACTGGGACAAGGACAGGACAGACATGTGGGTGTCACTGCTTATAGCAGCACCGTGTGAAGCTAACATAGGTTAGCGTCTGTGTATGTCTTCTTATAGCAGCACTGTGTGAAGCTAACATAGAGTTAGCGTCTGTGTATGTCTTCTTATAGCAGCACCATGTGAAGCTAACGTAGGGTTAGCGTCTGTGTATGTCTTCTTATAGCAGCACCGTGTGAAGCTAACGTAGGGTTAGCGTCTGTGTATATCTTCTTATAGCAGCACCTTGTGAAGCTAACGTAGGGTTAGCGTCTGTGTATGTCTTCTTATAGCAGTGAAGCTAACCCAGGGTAATTACATACATTCACAAAATATTCCAGGTTTTGCCCTTATTCCGGTCAAGACAACATTTCTGCTAAACAGAAAACTGCTATGACCTTTAAAACATTTACTGTAATTATCCCAAGTCTTTATCAGAAAATGCTACAATCAGAAATAGTCCTAATTCGGATTAACCAAAAGGAATGTGCCATTTATGTGACCTGTATCAAATTGTGAATATGGTCATATTTGGAATACTAGTGGAATAATGTAATCAAGTGCAGGTGTGTGTGTGTATGTATGGTTGGTGTGACCCAACTCACCTTTCTTCTTTCCGCCAGATGCTCTCAGGTTGGTCCCTGCTGCCCGCGGCTGCTGGCTGTGTTCTCCATCCGACAGAAGAGGGTTCCCCACCTCATCTGTTCGAAAATAACACTTATTCGTTAAAAAGGAGGGGTCAGCAATTGTAAGCGAACATACTTTGTCAAGTTCAAATGTCTCGGGAACCATAAACAAAGTGGTGCACACCGTAGCGCACAACAGGAGAACCTATGGCACTGGTGAAGTCGTTTTTGTTTTGATCTAGTTGAAACACTCTTTCCTCAGCATCGCTGACTCACCTTTAAGCACAATTACAGTTGGCTGGCCCTTTTGAGTTAATGATTCATAATAAGGTTGACTGATTGACAGTATGGTTCTTTACAGTACACTGTAATCTATCTCCTTTGATTATAGCAGAGTTGCTAATGCTATAGACAGTAAACTGGATGAGCTTCAACTGTGAGTAGTACTACTACTAATGCAATGGTGGTATAGCCTAACAAAACAATGATACACTGAAGCATTTCATGTGATTTAACGTAGGCCAGAGGTTAGTCCAATAAAACACAACAGACAACTTACATATAATGAAACCAAGCTAAGTGGGCCTACGTACCCTGAATGAAGTTGATGAACATCTCCAGGTCCCTGATCTGGGTTTTAAGCTGATCCACGAGTTGCTCCTTGACCCTGGCGGGGTTAACTATCTGAGCGATGGCCGCGTCCACTCTCTGCCTCAGCTCTTCAGGCGTCAGGTTCCCGATGTCCTCGTTGAGGTTAACGTCCAGCTTTTTAATCAGCTCGTCGATGATGACCTGGAACACATGTTGGAACCGGAGTAACGAGGCACAGCCTCAAACCTCATGCTTTTTGCCGGCTGCGCATCGACTGGCCAATATGAGCAAATGGCGACCTTGTTAAAAAGCTCATGCGCTACATTCTAGAGACAGTTGTGGTAACGCACCATGTAGACAGTAGTTGGCGCCGCCGGTAATGCACCAATAGCATAGGAAGCAAACCTCTGTGAAACAGCACATAAGAAGCCAGTAACATTTGTGCGAGCTGAGATCACGTGCAACATCCCCGACAGCAACAGAGTATTGGACACTTTTCAAACCCATACTGGTAGTGGCCTATGGTGTTGGCTCATGCCCGCGGCCAGCTGAACTAGGCTTGCCTAGTTTTTACATACTTTTCAAAAAGAAGCATTAACACAAACAGGTTTGAAGGTTGTTTGTTTTCCATTCATTGAACAAAGTCACCTCCTAATTCTCTTTTGGTCCTCACCTTCTGTCTTTCCATCACGACCGACTGGGGCAACGCGTCGTAGCTGCCTTCCTGGTAGGCAAATTGCTCCAGGTCGTCCAGCTGCGTTTTCAGCTGGATGATGAGGTCTCTCTGTTTCTCTCTCTGAGCCTCAAGGCGCTCCCTTTTCTCCCTCTCGCTCTGATGGGGAGAACAGCACACGACTGCACTAGGTAAACGCAGTCAGACACGTACCGTATGCAGACCAAGCGAGCACAAGGCATGCAACTACCACCCAGCTGAAAGGCTGCACACGCTATACTCAGAAGGAGGGCATAGGAACACATTAACTAATGTTATACTTTAACAGACTTTACATTTCACAGTGGACAATAGCACGTCATGTCAATGCATTAACCAGCTCTACTCAATATTCATTATTAATGAAATGCCAGTCTATTTTCCAATACTCTGCCATTATCATGCAGGATATTATTTTCAGATCTTTGCTGGATTCTTGATTTCTTTAAAAGCGTCTTGCTTTTTTGGGACAACTTGTCACCAATGGTTGCTTGAATTGGTTATAGAGGAACGAGAGGGGTAGAGAGTGTACTGTATCGTTAGACATCCATGTACTGTGCATTACATACCAAGAAGAACCACAACATTTACACAACAGCAGACAAGACAGACACATCTGCACCCATATTCTGGTAAACTTACCATGTCCTTCTGCAAGTTGGGAATGCAACAAGGAAGGAATAAGAAGAAAAATAAGTGCATATCGTGATTAGGACCAGGTGTGGAGCTAATCTCGGTTGGGCCTGAATGTAAAGTGAGACAGTGAGTCAACATGTAAATAGGTCGTGCACACAGTAGCGTTCTTAAAACATGGCTGCTGGAGGCAGTGTCATAAAGGTAGTGCATGTGAGTCATGCACATTAGGACAAATAGTACCGTTTTCCTCCACAGATGAAAGGCCTCAGGGAACAAAAGAGGAGCTAGCACAGGCAGCCCAATCGTGTGTGACACAACAGGCAACAACTTAACAAAAAGGTCCTGCGTCCAATAAGCATAGTTGTATTTCCCTTGATAAGGTTGTTGCTTCTCATGTTTGTGTGTGTGCGTCGATTTAAATGATTGCATTTTGTGCATGGATGGGTGTCAATTAGTATACAAATCATATTTCTATCTGGCATCTCAGTTTTCAGTCAGGTCATGTTGACTAAAGCTTAATTAGATGGAGGCTCTGTGCAAACATTAATTCACTATGCTCAGCAGACACTCCTGGACTGATCGACAGACACTATTATAAAATGCATTTGAACAAATGATTGCATAGCAAGACCGATCCAGATGAAGTCATGGCATTATGAACAACCTAACATAACCATGTATGCACCACTGATCAAATTATTTCTGAATGGATGTATAGAATAAAAAGTATCTATGTGTACATAACTGGCAGACAAAATGCTATAGGTCAAATCATATATTTAAATCAGAGTGGGCTACTGTAGTGTGGGCCGCATAGTAGGCCATCTTACTCACTGCTTACTTTCTCTCATACAGTGCTTAATGTTCGGCTGAATTCTCACCGAGTTTTCAAGCTGCTTGGCATCCTGCAACCTGCAACCCACAACGTGAGGGCAGCCCTTGAAGGCAAACTCCTCCAGTTCAATTAGCATCCTCTCCTTCTCCTCGGTTTGGGCGTGAACTATTTGCTTCAATCTGAATTGCACCTGTGCGAAATGGGAGGTGAGAGCGAGTAGCGATGAGTTCAGTAAGTCCTGCTCTTCTTCCAGCTTCTTCAACCGGCCAGCCATGTCGTCATCCGTGGTTGAGGACGAAGCTCTCGACCGAAACAGCCCGGGTCTACCATCCCCACTCTCATCCTCAGGACTGGCCACAGCACCGACGGGCGCCCATCGCTCCCCAGCACCAGCAAAGACACCCTCGCTATCCGAGGTCGACAAGTCTTCCGTCGACATTCCAATGACGAGTTTTCCGTCCGATGGAAACAAAAATAAAAATACTGAGGCTGACCTTTTGTCAAAGAACAATGTTAGTTGTTTCGTGTACTTCTAATGCGCAGACATCTACGGCTATTGGTACAGGTGCATCGCCATCTTGAATAGATGATTCATACGTCAACAAACGTGGGAGGGGCGACGGACAACTAAACAATGCAACGTCACCATAAAGCCATGACTTTAAAGGAATATTTTGTAACTAGTGTGTTTTCTAATGAGTTATTTTGTGTAATTTGTCATAGATGACGCAAAAAGTATAGTTTTGAACTAAATTAACTCCATTCTAGTTATTTAATGTGTAATAAAACATTAGATTACTAATTTATTTCAGTGAGGTTTTTATTTTAACTTTTTTAGTCAAATGTCACAATAATAAATCGGATTTTGCACAGTGATCTCACAAAATGATATAGAACATTTCACATTTTGAGAGATCTTGTAGCAAATGTGGTTATGTTTATAATAGATATTTAAAATAAATCTCCATTCAATGCAGTGGAAAAATACAAATTAACAACTGACAGTTTAGGCAGTATGTTTTAATTTCAAGCCATTGTTTCATACATGGGGAAAAGAAATAAAACAAACCATCATCATGCAATGACTTATATAAAGAATTAATGCAAAAACTAAAATGTTGCAGTATAATTGTAAGACATTTTAGACTTTTAAGACTTTCTAGGACAGTTTTGCAAGAGGTAGGGCAATGAAATCAGTGTGCATGGACTATACAGTACTTCGACAAGTACTGCACGCCTAGTGTGTGCATAAGCAGCCTATGCTTAATTCATCACAAGGTGGCAGTACATCTTAGCTGTATTACAGTGATTAATCTATCACATTCAAAGCTAAATACATATAAAATGGCATGGTCAGAGCCAGTTAAAAGTAACATTGCTGATGTAAGTTTATTTAATAGGAATAAAAACCTTGAGATGCATCATCTCATTTTCAAGGGGGTCCTGACATTCCCCAATGTATTCAAAAGATTCATATGTGACCTATAGGCCAGTCACTACAAGTTATTCAGCCTTGGATATTTCACTATTTAGTAGGCTTTTCAAGTATTAAAAGTGTGTTTCAGTGCACAAAATGCCCAATTTAACAATACCATAATCAACATCCCTAATTTCCCCATTCAATCATTTAGCAGACATCTCGTAAACTCGACTTTGATTAGTGCAATGTAAATGTAAAGCACAGTGGAGTGATGGCACATGAGACGGGGTGTTTTCACAAGGTAAACGCTCTCTTGTTGGAGAAAAACACCTGCCAGTTGTCCCATCTGAGCTCTGAGTCTTGGGTACAAGTCCCAGCTTCACCGCAGGTGTAACCGGAGGGACAGCAGTGCTTGAGGTCGGCACAACAAACCCCCTGTACAGGGAGCATAAAACATAAGTTGGCTGTCACATAGCACATGACCAGCTGAATATGCCACAACAACCACCCTCATATGTTTTAAATTGTTGCTGTGAATAGTTCTTTAACAATTAGGCAATTTATCTGACATACACTAATATTTCAGGCTATGCATCGTGCTCAAGGATGCTGACAGGTCTCAAACCCACAACCTTTCGGGTGGGAATCAAACACCCAGGCCACTAAGCAATCCTGCCCCACAACATACTACAGTTTGTTCTGCTACAGTACCTTTTTGGAACAGAGGTAGGCTTAGCCTGCCTCCACCTGACTATTGTTCTCAGATAAAAAAAAATTGCCAAGATTGTCTGGAAACCCTGTTCACTTTAGTGTTTTCACAGCCACCCTTCTGGTGGACCAATCAGGGTGGGTTAATGAGATGACGTTGAAGTCAATCGTGTTTCTAAACGGTGGTAGAGCTAGATGAGGCGACCAAAACAGTTTAATTGCTGTCTAATAGTTTAAACACACAGTAGAAGGAAACATCTGTTAACACTTCTCAATGGAGCGTTGCCAGACCCTATTCACAAAGTTACAGGCTATAGTAAGCCTGGATGCTGACTGAATAAGGGGCCAACGGGTTTTACTTTCAGACACATGTTAAGTTTAACCAATCATCACAAATAACGTATACAGCTTGTTTAACGTGAGACTGGTTATAGGCTTACATTGGGAGTGTGACAACAGCCCCACGTAGACTGGCTTGTTTTGCAGCAGGTCTCCCCACTCTTGCAGCTGAATTGGTCGTCACACTTAACGCGGGTCGCCGTGGCACCGGTCAGCTGACTGGGCACATAGAGCCGCGTCAGTGGGACTCTCTGCAGCTGCAGCATGGTCAGCCTCTGGCACGAGGCCCAGCCAATGTTGCAGCTGTAGCCCCGCGGGCAGCAGTGCTCGCCGTCCTGACAGCACACAGCCTGGAGGGAGACCAGTGGGAGAGCGGTTGGCAGTGGGCAGAGCCATGTGGAAGAGAGAGTCGCTCAAACGGACATTTGACATTTTCAGCGGTCACATTGTTCACGGAGACGCAAAACAGTTCCAGGAAGTGCTTGGTGGGCAATTTTAGTCGGTAAATTCAGATTATTTATTCATTCATTAGAGTGAGCGGAGTTCTGAGCAGAGTACTGTATGTTTGTTGAATTTTGTGGGAATGAAAGACTCTCCGCTGACAGATTAAAATGTCCAAAACATAACTCTTGTTATTTAAATGGTCAATCAATCCACTGCCCCTATGCTTTGGTTAACATTTTACATAAGTTTCTTTACCTCACTTATTTCAGCCAATGGCAAATCTGCAATAGTCTGTGTTTAACCACTAAAATGCAGTTGATGCACATTCTTAGAGTTTATTCACCATCATCCTTAAAAACTGTTTTCAGCTAATATACACACATTAACAAAGGTCCTGTTTTACATATTGCCAATAGTATTTTCCAAGTGTAAACCTGCAGTGCTGAGAAAGTAATACAACACATACTGTAAGTGCCAAAACCTGCAGTTCATTGAATGGCCACTTGAGGCTGGCTGCAAAAGGAAGTCAATCCCCATAGACTCCAATGTTAAAATGTCTAAATTCACAGCAAAAATAAACATGTTTACAGCCTGGTTAAAAAACGTGTTTGGTCTCTATAGCTCCCTGTTCATGACAACTGTACTGGGGGGGGGGGGGGTGAATTGTTTTATAATCTATCAGTAAAAAATATATTAGACATGCTAGTGGGGCGTTAGGCAGAGTGAGGTACTGCAAAGATGGTGACAGCCAGAGCCAGCACAGCGCAGTGTTTAAATCTGTTCTTGAGAAAAGCTATGGGTGACACCACGGGGGTTTTGTCCATTTAAGTCTATGGTACTGATATAAGCAATCTTACACACACACACACACACACACACACACACACACACACACACACACCTCAGGCAGAGGGCAGCAGCCCCATTGGCCTGTAGGGAGCTTGCAGCAGGTGGCGTCCAGAGGACAGTTGCTCTGGGAGTCACAACCCTGTGTGACTCCAGGCTCCACACCGGTGATGGCGGGAACCTTGCTGTACCATGGGATCACAACCTGCCCCTTCACGCACGTGGCTCTGCCAGTATTGCACTTGTAGTCGCTGGGACAGCAGTGCTCCTTGTCATCACAGCACACCGCCTAGACACAAGGGGAGAACACACAAAGACAGGAAAGAGTGTTTAGTTTCACTTGCCACACAGGTTTTCAGTTCCTCTTAAAATTGACTTTAAAACAGGCATGCGAAAATCTAGTCTAATGTTTCGTATTAAAGGATAGCCTCGTGAGGCACTCGTCTTCACCCCGCAGCGGTTATCAGTCTGGAGCGCCTCCATGAAAAACGTCAGCCATCCGTTTAAATAACATAAAATAGTTTTTCCCAAAATGACGACATCAGCGCGCATACATCGTACGCTTCGCTCTCCACCGGTGCTCTGGCTGACGATAAACATACACTGATTGGGTTAGAAAACGCTAAGAAGTCCAATTGCTGTGGCGAAATTGCAGCCGGCAAGATCAGGATGGTGTCGCGAGGCTACAGCTAGCACAGCTTGTATGCTGGAGGGTGGGTCACCTTTGGCAACGGGCAACAGCCCCACTTCTTGTTGGCCATCAAGCAGCAGGTGGTGTGGTCTGGGCAGGCGGTGTGGTGGTCACAGCGCACCTCACCCCTCGCCTCCTGCACCGGCCCCACACGGGTGGCCTGGCTCTGGGTAGCAGCTGCTGTTCTACTGGGCGCAGCGGTTGTGAAGGCAGACACGTTGTCCACCATGGGAGTGGAACCGGAGGGCCGATTACAGGAGAGGCTGGTCAAGTCACAGGTGGTGCCATGGGGACAGCAGTGCTCATGGTCATCACAGCACACTGCCTGTAAAGGGAAAGGGGATTATATTGTTTATATAAACCCCTTGATGCCTGACGATTATATAAAAAAATAGATTTGTGTTTGTGTTTTTGCTTTCAAGGTGATGCTAAATTAATTTGAGATTGTACATTTTTCTATAGCACATAGACTATTTAGGTATGATGAAAATTACAGACAATAGGCAAACCAGCAGGACCGGTGCACCAAAGTCAGCTTGGCTTCCAATGACGCCTCTGCAAAGACCCACCGGGACCTCCGTACATTTTTACAAGACCGATTTTGACTAGCTTTCAGATTCAATTCTCCACGAGAATCAGTCTGGAGAGCTTGGAAAATGAATTGATTCAGGCCGGTAAACCTGAACCTTTACTGAACCCCATTACTGAACCTATGGTTGTGGGACTGAAGGCCATTGCCCACCTAACTCATTGATGCACGTCAAGAGGCCCCAGAGTTTTAGAACGCAGTGCTTTTAACGCCCCCTGGTAGCGTCTGACGAGCGGCAAGGCCACAGTTTAGAATGCGGTTTTATTTCTTCACGTCAAGCCATAAACATGCATCGAATATCTGCAGATTTTGTCCCGG
>JAODUK010000649.1:0-13519 GCA_027564635.1 Typhlichthys eigenmanni | reverse complement strand
ATTCCACCTCTCCACATTTATTATTATTATTACCCTATGGTTTTGAAGCACATAGTATTATGTGTGTTACAAATGTAATTAAACATGTAGCCTGCCTGACACATTAATATTCTGAAATCGTGCAAGCTACTCTGTTTAATCATCGTTAATTGTGCCTCTAATCTTCAAAGTTATTTTTCTTTTGCACATTACATCAGATGAGAAGCACATGATACCCAAATACAACCTGATTTCCCTTGTATAACAAAAGCCAAACCAAAAGTGTCAAAAGGCTCTACCCAGTAATATAAATTCAAAAATGCATTTACCCATTTGAGCCTACAAGGTTTAGAGTACTTAAAAAAAAAAAATTAAACAATTAGGCCTACTAAAATCACAAAAGTGGGACATTAATTATGGGACATCATTATGTTTTGAATGTAGTGTAATTAGCCTGGTCATTGCCTCCTACTGGGATTAGACCTCTGGTTAATTTTGAAACTATTGGACAGCCTTTAACCAATCAGAACTACAACTGTTGAACTTGTAGAACTTCATCTAGCTCTACCGTAATTTCAAAACACGCTTGACTTGGTCATCGCATTTATTCACCCTGGTTGGTCCGCCAGATGTGAAAACGCTAATGTGAACAGGGTTTTCAGACTATAATATCAGCTAAAATGTATCTAACAGCAATTGGGCAGAGCCAGTCTAGTGTGCTAAATAGGCTATTGCCAAAATATGCTATACTGTAGTTACACAACACTACTACAAGGGCGAGTGCATGGCTCCCTCTTCTGTAGACAAGCAGTATAGTGAACAAATACTTCAAAAAAACATCCCAGGGACTCTGACCCAGTTTTTGTGTGGGTGCGTGTGTGTGTGTGTGTGTGTGTGTGTGTGTGTGTGCGTGAGTATGTGCATCTGTGTGTGTGTGTGAGAGAGAGAGAGAGAGAGAGAGAGAGAGAGAGAGATATTAGTTCAGCATAGCCTATTGAAGCCGAATGTTATACTTTCTGTTCTTAAAGAAATAATTTGTTCATCCTGAAACCCTATAGGGTTCCTCATTCTGTAGTTACTGTGTGTTTGCCTCTGCAAAATAGCCTTCCTGTGAGACTAGAGTGCCAGACCACGTTTCCATTCCTTTAGGTCAAAATATTTGGAATTAATTCAGTACTTTTGTTTAGAGGAATAAAGAGGTAAAATTCCAACATCCAATTGGACATCATAATTTCCAAACATAATGTTTAATATTAAATTAAATGTTGTTTATAATGTGTCTTTAATTTCACTATTGTAACAAGCCTAATTTAAAAATGTTTCAGAAAACGTTGAACATTATCCTAAATTCATATAGGATTTAACAAATCCTAAAAATGTATCACGTATGTGTATAATCAACCTTATTGTTTTTTATTACTGTAATATCAAGTAAAATTATCTTCCAAATGTGTTGACAAATGGCAATAATGAAGGAATCAAAATGTGCAAAATGTTTAAAACCAAAACCTGGACCGTGACAGGACTACAGTACATGGATAAGCTATGTTTAAGAACCATGCAGCCTTATTCCAAGGGTCAAATACTAGCCTAGCCTGTATGGGAAAATGCCCTGTCTATGTCCTGTCCAAAGTCCTTAATATGCACTGACTGTACTAAAAGTATTTGGTGGACCATGTTTGTCTAATGGGTAATTACATGATAGTAATTGAATATGTCATACTATATGGAGGCTGAAGCTAAAAATCCTTGATGTTAATGCAAGACCTGATGGATCAAGAGAGTGAGAATCGGGAGAAATGTCTTTATGCCTAGTCATCTGTTAACAACTACTGACTATAGGGTAGCTATAGCTATTATCTTGCTTTAAACAGTCTTGCAATTTCACTTCCTTTTTAAAATAGCAATGGTGATTAAATATATGATTTAAAGCCAGAAATGTTTGCTATATAAAACATATTAGGCCTAAATATGTTATTGTGACTCTCTACATTTCAATGAACATCTGAACATTTTCTGCACCACAAGATATTTTGTTAATTGGAACTCATCGGCATATGTATGGTTTACTCGGGTTCACTCCATTCTGACACATTTTTCCAGAACTAGTAAATTAAGTCAATCCGGCCAGTCTATGAAAAGGACTTGTCACTTTTGCAGCCTCTGCACATGATGCACGTATAGCGTAGGTAGACTACACTGACGGAACACACACAAACAGGATGACAATTTGTGCTTTGTTGACTACTTTTACAACTTTACTGGCCGTTTCTTCTCTCTCACTTACCACTTGACATTTCAGAGGGCAGGATGTTACGTATCTTCACTTGACTCAAGTTCAGTCCTACAGAAGAATGTAGGCACGGTAAAGTAGCAACAAGGATGTTCACGTCCTCCTACAGTACAAAAATAAACGTTAGCAAACAGGCTAACGTACGACATTAAAGTAGGATAAAACCGGTAGTAAACAAACTACATGAGATGAGCTGACTTGCATCCACATTTGGAGAAGCATAAATGTCTAAATCTTAAAAACGTTTAAACTAGTCGTCCATAAACATCAAAGTAACGCGCTGATCAACGTTGAGGAGATACCCGTTTTGTTAAGGATTCTCTACTGCCTATTGAATGACGTGTAATAGCCTATAGCAGTACCGTACGGTAGGCTACTGTCTATTATTAGTCCACAGTGTTATTCACTGTTTCTTACTCTAATCCTTCAATAACAACAATATAGCAAATGTGTTACCTTTGTCCCAGTTATTTGCTGCACTGCAGAGTAACTTTGCTGAATGAGAAGTTCCTTAGGAGGAAGGACAACTGTCAGTTGGTTACACAACTTGAAAGAACCAGCCACTTGGTCGAATTTGGCATTTTATGTTCAAAGCAGCAAGATAGTCGGCTTATGCTCATGATATGTCAGCTAGTTTGTAGTTTGGCTGCAGGCATGGTCAAATAGGCTAACATTTCCATCATCTAATTAGTACATTTTTCTAAATACAATAGGCTACTTGTTAATTCCACAGCAGCTATATCGCAATGATGACACTGCCATCTAGAGGTAGGCTGCCACTGCGTTATTTTGCCATATGCTTTGTGTTACAGTAGGTTTGGTTCGCAAGCCACTTTTTTAAAATATAACGGCATGTGTTACTGTCAAACGTTCAAATAATACATTCGATCTGTCTATTGATCCTACAATATAGTTGACTAAATAGGAGTAGGCCTATAACAATGCTGAAAAATCTTTGTTATTATTATCATTAAAGTTTTAATTAAAGTATTAATAAAATGTTTTTCAATGTAGGCCTATTTTAATCACTTCAATCATAAATCCTATTTGCTCTGACATAGTCTTCACATTTCCTGCGTAATAGATAGATAGATAGACTTCATTGCTCAAGGGGAATAAACTCTATCTATTATGCAGGAAAGCCACGTATGTAGGCTGTCATAGCATGTGTGTGAGGGAGGTAATTCTTTTCATTGCTATTGTATTGTTTTTATTAATTGTTTAACAAACCATGTTTTTGCAACAATATATGTCTGCTATGTCCTTGTGTAAATTATAGGCTAATCTGTGATTTTTTGAAGATTAAACCTTTACAAAATATACACTATGCCTCACAATATACAGTATATTTTTCAAAAATAATAAATATTTGACTACTTTGGTTTTCAAAAGACAAGCTCCACCTACCACCTACTACTACATTTCTGAGAAATGTCACTAGGTGTAGGTTGCCATGGGGATGGCAGAGCCTGCAGTAACTGGAGGTGGGTTGAGTGAGGTCCATTGCTAAGGTGTGAGGCCTATTTTATTTATCTGAAAGACAATGTTCAACTGTGGCAGCCAGGAGACATTAATTTGACTGGAGAATCAATTGTAGCACTGAGATGAACATCACATGACAGGGAAGGGAGATGCTGTTACTTTCTCTCTCTTCTAGCTCCAACTCTCTCTACCATTCTGTCTCTCAAAGTCCTTGATGTGATGATGGAGTCTTTACTTTGAAGGTCAGATGACCACTACTGGCTTTTGAAGTTTAAAGGTTACTTTTAGTTCAAAGTATCTGAACGGTGTCTTTCACCCCAGATCATGTATAATAGAATATCAGAGCAGGAAAATAATGGCATTCACAATTAATAAGAATGTAAACACCAAAACCATAAATGTATAAACAGGAACTCCGTCTTTATTTCAATGTTGTTTTTGTTTCACTTACATTTTATCCATACACCTTCTAAACAATATTTTACAGTATAACAGGCCTAAATTACATAGGTTAGAATTGAATCATCTTAGAAAGTGAGAATGTATCCACAAAAATAAGATGAAGTACTTGGAACGTCATTCACAGTTATTTGAAAATTATTAATAGAAAATACTAAGCTCCATTTTGGATGCCATTATTTCTACATCACATATTATATTCCAAACATTTTTTTATTTTATTATACATTTTTTGAAAATACTGTGTCCAAATCCAAAAAGAGTTTGACCATTATCAAACACAATTAGACATTTTTTTCACTTAATATATACACAATGATCTCATTATCTGACATTAGCTGAGCAGGTCAACAAAGTTTGCACATTTATTCTCAATGCCAGCTTTAATCAGCTTGTACAACATCAGAATAGTTAGTACAATACTGACTGAAACATGACAGAACATGAGTTTTTATCTGCATCTTGAGGTACTGTGGAAAACCTGCAAAAAAGTTAAGATAGTTTATTCTTTGTGGTTTGCAGATTTCTGCATATGGAAAACGACGCATATGCTAATGTAATATATTATATGCAAAGTAATTATCAACAAAAAATATAGTTTCCTTGCCAATTATTAAAAATACATTTAAATATGGGTGTAACGCAATGACAAGTGCAACAGAATAAATCTATTTCAGTTTACTTCTCCACATCACCTATCAAAAGGTGTGAAAATTACAATATAGCAGAATGTGTCCAGAAAGCCTCTAACATGAAGGTCAACAGAAGTTTATCATTAAACAACTTGTAGCACTGTGTGATTAACTGCCGCCACAATAATCTCTTGATAGTGCGACAGCAAACAGGCATAAGGTTGGATCCTCCTCTTCCAAATGTTACGCATAAGACACTTCTAATTTGACAACTGACAGTATTGCCCTGCCATGGGAGAATCTCCTTTTCTGCAATGCTATAATTGTTGTCTATTATTGCTGTTTCAGGTCATGCACTCTCAAACCAATACAAGATAACTTGTTATAACATTGAATAATGAGATAATCGAAACATTACAATAACTGAGGAGAATCATTTGCATTAATACAATATTTTTTCCATATGGTGAAGGTCACCAGAGAACAAATAAAATACAGTGAAATATTTAAGCAATTTAACATTAACATAACTAAATATTTTATTAAATTTGTGGATAAAATAAATACATGTTTGTATAAGAGAGAAACACTTTAGCTAATTGTTTCAGCATAATTCACTTTTGAATAATTGACTGTACAGAGCTTAACAATTGTATTAAACTCTAAAATATAGCCATTTCAATATATGGCATTCATTTCATTACACACTGCTGTATTACTGCAAAATGACGATGGAATGCAATAAGCCTAAGTGCAATGTTTAGACAGTATTGTATGGTGTATAGTCGTCAATTCAGCTCCCACTTATTAGCCGATATAATCTTTTAGACAGACAGACCGCAAGAGAAGGACACTGAAATGACCCCTGAAACACATTCTGATGTTCTTCAGAATAAAAAAATCTAAAACCTAAGTGTCTTTTATTATATGGTTGCTTTTCACCTGTTCATTCACGAGGAAATCGGACGTTTCCTCTGCAATTTGCCCAGGAATCCGGAAATCAACAGGTTGTGGTTGTAACTGAGGTGGTTGGGCGTGAGCCGCAGGACAGCAAGCTTCTCCCTTGGGACTGGAGGTGCTGTGTGAGTCTGGTGGATCCAAATTGCAGCCGGTGCCTTGAAGAAACTGAAGAAAGTTCTCTTCTATGGATCCTTCCCGGCTAGGTAGCCTGTCCTCCTCCTCCACCCTCGCTCTGCCAAACAGGCAGGGCAGATGCTTTCCCAGCTCCTCCCGGATCTGTCTGTTGAGGCAGCCGTAGAAGAAGGGGTTGGAGGTGAAGCAGAAGTATCCGATCCACGTCACCACCTCCTCCAGAGAGGCCAGGGCCGCCGGGGGGCTGGCCACCAGCGCCGAGTACAAGTGGAAGGAGAAGTAAGGCAGCCAGCAGCAGAGAAACTGGCCGCCCACCGCGGCCAGGACCGCCGCCGCCTTGCCGCCGCCAAAGGCCCGGTGAGGGCTCCCCCGGCCGGTGTCCGTCCCGGAGCCGGTCACCATGGTGGAGCGGCTGCTGAGCGACTCGGAGCGCTGGCGGTGGCGGGGGGGCGTGTCCATCCAGGTGGGCAGGGGTCCGTGGTGCATGGCCGCCACCCGGGCCACCTTAAACATGCTGCAGTACACCACCAGAATGACCAGCAGGGGGCAGAGGAAGTACACCAGGGTGAACAGGGCCATGAACGCCATGCGGTTGGAGCTGCCGCCTGTCCAGTGCAGGGAGCAGCGGCGGTGGCCCTGGTGGGGCGAGGAGGGGACTGCCCCTCCGTCCACCCCGCCCCCCCCGCCGCCTCCACCGCCACCTCCGGTGGCACCGGCGCCCAGGAGAGGAGCCCTCCCGCCCTGCAGGAACCAGGCCAGCAGGGGCAGGGCGGACATGGCCAGGGCTTTGACCCAGATGCCCACCAGCACGGACGCCACCAGGCCCACGGTCATCTTCACCTCGTAGCGCATGGGGTGGATGATGTAGTAGTAGCGCTCCACGTTGATGGCCGAGATGGACAATATGGCGGCGCTGACCAGGCACACGCTGAGAAAGAGGTAACTGCGGCACAGGGCCTCGCCGAAGAAGGCCCGTCCGGAGAGCATACCCAGGGGCATGAGCACCAGGGCCGCCAGCATGTCCACCACGCACAGGTGGAAGACGAAGGCAAACTTATGGAGCTGCGGCGCCTTGGCGATCACCGCAATGACGGCCGCGTTGCCCACGACGGCCAGCAGGTCCATGAGGAGCATGGCGAGCAGGGCTAGCGACTGGGACAGAGCCCAGCCCTCCGGAACGAACGAGGCAGACATGTTGGAGGTGGGCTGTGGACGTGGGTGGGAGGAGTTCCACGTTGGCTCCATTGAAGGGCGGGGTGAGCTCTCACAGCCCCATCATCCATCCTTCGCAGCCAGGGATCCAGGCCAGGAAATTTTGGAAGAGGAGGATCCTACCGTGTTCGGTCAGGATGGGGACGCCATCGTCGCCATGGAGACCAAGCGATGTTTACTGCTCATTTAGTGAGACATCATCTCCGCTGTCAGTTAAAAGAGAACCTATGGCCCTATAAACACAGAGAAAGATGACTTTACTTTACTACCTCAGACAAGCAGAATTTGTTAACGCTGCTGTAAAATGAATCACTGATCCAAATGCTCTTAATATAATGTCATTGAATGTTTCTGATTTAGCAAGCTCTGCCACTACGATTTGATTTATGTTGCACGTCAGTCTGGATGTTCTCCATTCAAGAGCGTTTGTCATCTACAGTAGAGTGGCAGAACCTGTGGTCTTAACAAGCATTAAAGGTATTACCCATTGGCAAAATGTATATGACTGTAGCATACAGCAGTTATCATCACAATGATACATTATTTGCTATATGCTTACAGAATATCATTCTTTCCACAGAAAAACATTTATCAAAGACCCATCTGTTTACAGTCAATGGTATTTAAGGGAACATATGTTCCAAATAGACATCTTGTTTGTGGATGGATGTAAATGAATTCCCCAAAAAAAACCTATTATTATTAGGTCATGGTAATTTGATATAACGTTCATTCTACAGCACATAAAAGCCATATTTGATCATACATTATCTAGCCGCTTTGCATGTGTACAGTAAAACAAAATATTGTATGATCTCTCACATATGTAGCCAGCGCTGGCATGGTTTATCTAATCATTACAGATATATTTGTTTGTTTGACAACAGGATAAAAAGTAAAGCTTTGACTGTCAAAGCCCAAAGTATTTAACGTTGATTTATATCGCCAAGTGTTTGCGTGAAACATGAGTATTCAAGGGTCCCGCCGGCCAAATGCATTTTAACTGTGCACCATGCAGACAATGAATAGTTATGTATGGATGCTGGTACCTAATGCAGATTTAAAAAGCCAAGCAACGTGAGCTGTTCACAGAGGTGTCAATGTGAATCCCCTACTAATGATTACCATTACAGATCAATCATTCTAAAATCTGCAAACCACAATAAAGGAATCTCTCACAGTCCTGTCTGCCTGGTTTAGTCATTTCTTCCCACCTACTCATTCATCCATCAATCATTAATCCACTACACTTACTGTACAAAGGCCCAAGTCATCACCAGTGTATTTGTTGCATTAACACTGTGAGCAACACAATGTTGCCAGCAAATGAACAAAATAAGACACCGGGGACAGCCTGACACAGGAGAGAGAGAACAATCCTTTACACAGCACAAAATCCACCTAGCCTGTAGATCCCAGTGTTTCCAGATGTAGCAGCCCACCCCCATTTTGGGGTTTAAGGATGAAAGTACAGGTACGGGGAGGCATGAATCACTGTACCTTGTGAGTGGTGCTGAGGCAACAGCCCGCTGGAACTAGCCTTCTCCTCTCCGCTTGTTCTCGGGTGGCTGTATCTGTGGCGACAGTTTTATCTGGGCAAGAGGGAGGGAGAAAGAGAGAGAACGAGAGAAGGGGGTGATCCGGAGAGACAGAGAGGGAGGGAGAAGAGGGAGACAGAACGGGGGAAAAAAGAAAATGGTGTCTCCCTTCTCTCGCTGATGTAAATGCTTGCAGAGACAACCTCATCCTCTCCTCTTTCCAGCTCCCTCACACAGTGACTGCAGAGATGGAGAAGGCGTCTCACAGAAATAAGACCAAAAGCCTTGACTCCACAGGGTCCTAAATTCCTTATCAGCTTGATTCATTTTACATTGAGAAAATACAAACAGATAAAAAAGGGGGGGTATTTAATGGAGAATGTATGCTCTGTACAAGTTCTTGCAATTAATTATTTACTTTTATATTACCGATTTTAGAATATGAATGCAACACTCTTTTTTATATATTTATGTTTTGACCTCTAGGTGACCTTTCTGTGTTTCGTTAAACAATCCATGCATTGATTTTATCCACCATTCCGGCTAGCTCCTCAAACTGGGGCAATTGCTGGGCTTCCTGTTGCCACGGAGATCTTTTTTATACACACTGGTTTGCAATGCTCTGTCCATGGAGGACAGTGATATCTAGAATGTTTCGGGTGAGGTGAATGCTACTACCACTGACTGGAAGATCTTTGTTTGATTTTCCAACAAAGATGGAGGTCCCACAGGTTATATAATATAAGCAGCAAGGCTTCCATCTCTTTAACTTCATGCTTCATTTAACAGGATTCTACCATGCCAAGTCTGTGTTATAACAGGGTCTTATATTGAATAGGTTCCTCTCCAAGACTAAAAACTATAGAATGGTGTGACTGTATAGACTACAGAAGCGATTGATTGGTGTATGTCCGGGCTGCAGGTGATTATGTTGAAGCATGATGATTGAACCATAGATCGCTGTAGTAATGATGACTGTTCATTTGGCCAAGTGTGCCATAACACAGTGACATTGAAGTGCATTGCACTAATGATATATTAGGTTTCTCTTTGATTGTAGCAACTTCAGACCTTTTTATTCATCAAATAATGTTGATGGTGGTAGTGTTTAGTCATATTTCAAAAGAATTGCAAAAATAACTCTTCATTAAAATATACAAAAATTATTAAATGCTCACTTGAATTGTATTGTGGTTTTAAACTATGATGCCCTGAGGACATTGAGACAGATGTATTGAGACAGATGTTACAGTATATATATATATTTTTAATGATTGCACGAGACAATACAGCTATATGAAATATTTCTGGTGTGTTCATATTGTGTGTAAGTATGTCCGTTTACGTAGCAGCGTTCATTTCTGTGTAGATTTATTTGCATGTGTCTATGTGTGTCTATGTGTGTTTGTGTCAGGTGTTGGCTCATGACAAAAATAGCAGATTCTTGCTCTCCCAGCAGTACCAATCACTGCCACCGCAAATACAATGGTTTCCACGGCAACCTTGAAAATAGACTCGATATTCCCACTCAGAAATAGCAAAGGACACTGCGCTAACCCCAGAGAGACCCTGCCAATAATAACTACCCAGAGACACACACACACAGACAGATATAAAATTGCGCTCTTAAATACAATCATGCAATTACATTTACCAAAACACAATTATATCAACCTACACAAACAATCGGCTCAAATTCAAATATGCATAGCAATGGAGTAATCATGCATCAGAAAAGCATTCACTAGCCAGGTGTTTAATAATGTCGAAGCAAGGGCACATGCAGAGAAACACTCAAATCTATTTTTCACTGATATATTATGGAGCTAATTGTAATGGAGGCCTGATTTAAGAGTATGACTAGAACACAGGACCAATAACTGAGGAATATTCATCATTATTCATTTTTTTCTACTCTTTTGTGTCTTGGTGTGGACATGGATGCTATCCTATAGCAGCAGTGTGTTGTTGTTGTTGTTGTTGTTGTTGTTGCTGAGCCCTAGAAAATATATGTGTGGTCCTCCATTTCATAGTACTGTGATACAATGTGACCCCCTCCATATAGGAACACAAAAACAGATTAATTTATTATTTTAAAATCCTACAATGATTATGTGACAATCCAAAAATGTAGAAATCACAAATTACCAGAATTATATGTTATTTTTGCGGACAAATTGTTTACTTTATTATTTCTAATGCAGTTCATTACATATTCATTCTTATTTCTAGTGTAAGACAAAGAAAGTTATGGTGTAACAACATGGGGAGTGCATAATTCTTAAATGTAACAACGTTGGTTATATTACAGTAATACAGTTTTTATGTCGTTTTTTTTAGAACAATATTCGTCTTGGTCCACATCCTGATATATCCTGTTTCCTCTGCTCCAACAGTACACTGAACGGAACCCATTGAACTATATTAACGGCATAACCAGATGGTGGCAGCATGTCCACACTTAAGACAATGCCTGCCGACATCTGTCATAGTAGATGAGAACACATTCAGACACCGTACACAGCTACAACTAGTATCACTTACTGCACTTATCTTAATTATAATGGGCACAAATCATGCATTCAGTACTTAAGTACTCAAGAAGCACTTTCCGGTATTTGGGTCATAATGCATCTTCCTCTTACAAATCACATTAGTGGACTGTTGTGAACTTAAGTGCAAGTACACACATGCAAAGAACAAATGCAAACACACATACGATCATATGACAATTAACATATTGGTAATAACTGCCCAATTTACCAGCATGTTTTGATGCATTAAAATGTTGTAATGTTTTAAAATGATTTACATGTGTTGTTCTTATATAGGGGTTCGTTCAGCAGACTTTGAATGGGACATCTTTGCCACAACCTCAATTGTTATGGGAAGCATTTCTTTTTGAGTATAGTAATTAAAGCACTGTCCAATCTTGAAGAAATGCTTCCCCCAGGAAATGGCATTCATTTGCAGAGCAATTCCACCGAATTTTGAACTGACCTCCTTTTTTCCCGTGTCTACTAACTGTGGTGATCATTTCTGACCAAAATCAAATCAACATTTATAGTTCTGCCGATCTCTATATACTTCAAAACATATTGCAGGATGTGGTTGTTTTGATTATATCATGAGCTGTAATGCACTGTCTGGGATGATGCAGTGCATGCATGTGGTCCATTATGGTGCATGACTCTACGTCAATCATACTGGCATACAGTCTTACAGTTCTGTTAGGCTGGCAGTGTTCTCTACTACTCCCTCGGTCATACCAAGTTATACTGTGTCTCCTTATACCTTTTAGTGAACAATAAGGTTTAACCTGGGGCACATATCTAACACAATCAAAGAACATACAATTAAGGACGCACTATACATCGCACAGAGATGAACGATTGGTGTAGACGGCAACCAGTGAGGAACGTATGTCTGCAGAGGACTAATTCTAGTGTCAAAATGAAACAGATACTGCAGCAGGGAGGATTGTGTTCATTCCTGTGCAGAACTTGATGTGATCCTACACATTGGACCCTGTTTTGGGAACATTCCTCCTGTTATTAAATATATTCTCTCAAATGTGGTTTTGTTTTGATGTTGAATTCATATACCAACAAGTGCTGCTTACTTCACCTGACATGAAACAAAGAATTGACATCCATTTAAGGTACAATGGATCTGGTTTGATGTCCCTGAACAGAAGGCCATATTGGTCCTATGTAATTGTGTTGTGTGAGGGGTTTTAGTATTCATGATAAAAAGCTAAGGCTAATTTGTTGCTGTCAACTGAGCCTTTGTTCTCACAGCACAACCTGTTGTCAATGCACTTGCACTTAATTTATAATGAACAGTACATCTCTAGTGCATATTGTCCATCCTGGAGACAGCTGACTAAACTAGCCAAGCAATCTGATACTTTTCCTACAAAACCAAACCCAACCCAACCGTGACTATTGTTTTCCAGCATTCACCAACAACACTTGTCTTGGGTCTAGAGAGTGCAACTACTGACATTCATACCATAGCCAAAAGGAGACTATATACTGTATGTTCTGAGCTAAATGAAGGCGTCGCCTAGCCAGCAGCAGTGTCACACGAATGTATTTATCATTAGACTTTGTGTAGCAATACATTCTTCTTTGCACAAGCGTGAATGAGTGACCATAAAAACTCCCCACATCTTATCAATGGTGACACTAACTGCTGTATTGCTACCGATTGCTACTAGTGATAAGATATTTCATATTTGTGGTCTAATGTAGTGTGGAAACGCATTCTTTTAAAGTGTTACTTGGACATGGACTTCCTTTTATAGAGCGATTTTCCAACCTTTCGGCCACTCGAAACGCTGTAGGCTACAGCATTTCCTCATATTCACCCATTCACACACACATGATGGCTGCGGTGCAAGGCGCCATCTGACCACCGGGAGCAGTTAAAGTTAGGTGTCTTGCTCAAGGACATATCGACACTTGGTGAGGAGTTATCGGGATTTGAACCAGCAGCTTCTATCACCTGCTGCCAGGCTCTACCCAATGCACCACTACTACTGCCCATAGTGTATGTCTATCTTATGTAGAGAAAAAATTTTCTATTAACAATTTAAGCAGTGTGATACAATTCAAAAATAGAACTGCTTTGAGTACTAGAAATCTGTTAAAGTTATTGTTCTGGCCTTTTATAAATTGACATAGGGCCTAGGTCACATAGGCGTAAAAATCTTTTTTCACAAATGCAGGCTCTCAAATGCATTCTCTATGTCTTCCGGGGGTGCTTGCACTAACGCGTTTACGTCATACAAAACGTTCGTAGGTATCTGCCAGTGACGCGCGTTGTCT
>JAODUK010000648.1:5000-13520 GCA_027564635.1 Typhlichthys eigenmanni | reverse complement strand
CTGTGGAGTTGTTTGACTACCTCAGTGACCTCCCCCAGGGAAATTGATAATGATCCCCCATCAGCCTCCAGCTCTGTCTCTATCACAGAGAGCGTTGAACATTTATCACTCAGGTTCAATGTCCCCAACCTCCACAGGGATGCCAGAGAAGCTCCGCCGGAGGTGTGCGTTGAAAATCTCACGGACAGAAGCCTCCTCCAGACATTCCCAGTTCACCCGCACTGCCCGTTTGGGCTTACTAGGTCTGTCCAGAGTCTTTCCCCACCCCTTGACCCAACTCACCACTAGATAGTGGTCGGCAGCCAGCTCACATTATAAACAATTGACATGGTAATAGTCATGATGACATGATGCTGTATTTATTCTGATAGAATATTGGTTGCTTACACTTGTATCACCTGCCCAACTATTGACACACATACTACATGTAAGTCGTTTTAAATGCTGTAAATGTAAAATGTAAATGTAAAAATTTGACTGCACGGCAAACTGTAATGGAGTGTACAGTCATTTGTCCACCTTATAGTAGCCCGCATCAATGTGGATACTAAACATCTGTTCAATCCTGCAGGCTGCACAAGGCTAGCTAGTACGTGCATGTGTGCGTGTGTGTGTGCGTGTGTGTGCACGTGTTTCCCTGCATTGGCCCTGCGTGGCCGGTCGTGCTCGGGCTACAGTATGTTGTGCTGGGGACAGCACGTGGCTTTCTAATAAGGGGCTGTGGTTCTCTGTGCTGCTACACGGCCTTCACTTTGCCATGAGAGACGACACTTCAAGGCCTGCCTTCATGCTCCCTGCCCTCCTGTGACCTACCTCTACTTAGACAGCACACTGCCATGTCTGGAGGTGGAGCACAAGGACATTGCCATCTTCAGACAGTATCTAAATGTCTCCTTCGAAACTCTCACCATTACACACGTACGGTACTGTACTGTAAACGTGCTGTAGAAATCACACACACACACACATGGCTACCCATCCCCAGAACCAGCCTGCAAATCCACGGGATGCTTGAGGAGAGGCGCGTTCCACTTTATAACCTGTCACCCTTTGTGGGCCATCAAACGGCTTCGTTTCTGATAAAATAGACAGGGGACGGGGGGGCTATTGCCCCCTGCCAGTGACCCCTCTGACCCTTCTGTGGGTCACGTGTGTTATCAAAGCAGGATACACTGTTGTACGTGTGTGCATCATGTACGGTGATCCTTGTTGTTTGTCACACCTATAGCTACACCCGGGGAGGATCGCCCCCCCCCCCCCCCCCACACACCTTACTATTTCACCTTAGAGCCCTCATTTCCTGCCTCTTTCCCCGGCGAACCCTCCCTGAGTCGCTGATGTGTGCCTGGTTGGATGGACAGCTGCTCCGCCCCGCTGGGTTGTGACGTGTGACTTAGAGGTGCTTCTGACTGCGCTGGCATGAGGCTACTTTCTCATGGACCGCCACGGCAACCACCACGCACACACATGCACACACACCGACACACACAGACACACACACACATGCAGACACACATGCACAGATACACACACATGCAGACACACACACACACACACACACCACATGTACTGCCTTGCTGCATCTTCTCCTCTCCATCTCAGGACAAAAAGGACAAAAGCAACATGGGTTTGAGATTCCAGTCTGTCCATCCGTCCATCCGTCCGTCCCTCTGACTAGTAATGACTGTGTTGCATCACACAGGAGAATTCACAACAGGACCGCTATACCAGATAAGTGGTGGTGCACAAAGACACCCCCGCCATCGGAGCAGGTGTGGAGGGGTTTAGCCCCGGTCCAAGACAGTGTCAACACCATCACGCACAGGGTGCCGTGTTTGGCACTCGACTGTTTTTGAACCCGGCTACATTCGCACGGTGTTGTCAGCGCGTAGCAGTTACCGGAAGCCACGGTTTAGACATGATGCTCTGTCGTCCTGTAATGCAATCTCATTAGGCCCGTGAGTGGACGGCTCCCTGCATGAATCCATTAGGAAGGCGCTCTCTGTGAAATCTCTCCTACCCCGCGGGATTAATCGCCCACAAGAGAACGGGAATCGATCCATTTAATCACCAGAAGTTGTGACACAAACACAGTGAGCTGGGGATATGGCGGGAAATTATTGGCCAATTGAAATTCATGGAGTGGCGGTGGAGGGGGGCGAGGGGGGGGGGGGGAGGGTTGAGGGCAGACATGAAAGGGATGAGGGTCTATCTATGTAACATTCATTTTAATGAGGCAGATATAACAATTATCTCTGCTGATTTGCGTTCACAATGAGTTGTTTTCATTTGTTAAGGAAACCGGCAGCAGTGCCTTGGAGAAGAAAAGGAGCCTTGAATGTTTGCTCCGCCAGACAATGCATTTGCATGCCTCACAAAAGGTGTGCGCTGGTAAAAACGAGGCCGCGGTCCACCAAGAGGCAATATAACGTTTACGTTGTGATGATGCCTCCAGCCCATAATGAGGAGGAATGAGGGTCGGCAAGCAACGTTAACCCTCTAATAAAATCTGCCTCCCTTTAACGCGTGTTAGAAAACCACAATTACCCCCATGACATTTTTTTTTTAGTGCATGATTTATGAAGTGAATATTACCTCTCTCACTAGCCCCCTGCCCTCTTCCACTGGCGGCAGCGAGTAATAAAAGGAAGTTAAGGGGGCCTTATTGATCGGCTAAAAAAGTAATCTTCTGATTCTGATGTGCCTCAGAGATGCGTGGAGGAATGGAGAAAGCGGGTGAGATGAGAAGGGAGGCGAAGAGAAAGCGGAGATCAAAAGAAAAGAAACAACAGAAGAACAGCGGATAACTTGTGGCGAGAAGCAGCGCTGCTATTACGTATGAGGTGTTCTCTCCTGCAGCCCCTCCACAGAGCGTCCCCCACCCCCGGCACCAAGCCTTCTGGACACCCACCATGTGTGAACACGCCTTCAGCTCACATCATCCTCTCCACTTCCACCTATAATTGGCCATATGTGTCACCAGCTCCCTGCTGCTGGTTGCTGCTGCTCCAGCCCCAGGCAAGAGACGGTAAGATCACAGCTTTGACAAGGTGATTGTTAGCTCCCAACTTTAACAGGCCAGGTAGGCTACGCTTGTGAACTCCTGAATCCAATGGATAATCACCGTGCACCAGCTATGTTGAGTTAACCCGTCATATAAATAATGCCTTAATTGTAGAAAAGATAAGTTCATAAAAACAAGTGTTTGTTCGGGGTCTTGTCTACTGGAAGTGCTAAAAATAACAAGACTCACATCTCCTCGACGGAATATCTCTCGTGGCTCCTCTGTGTAAAGTAAATATACAGTAGATCATTGCCAAACATGGGAACCAGCTGAATATGTAATCCCTGTGAAGCTGCCCATGGCATGTGGCATTCAGAGAGCATTCATTAACCTTTGCTGCAGGTGCAGCACTTACCAATAAATAAGGAATTAGTTAGAGTATACAGAGGACTCATTATGTAAAGATCACTGAGGAGAGAGAACATCCAGGAACAGCCCAAAATTCTTCCCCGCACATAAGATGTATTTAGGCTTACCGTCCCACTACCGGATCAGATGTACGTCACTGACTGCAGTGACGTATAGAGAGACACCAATATCGGTGATGAGAAGGGTACAAATGTGTTTCTCTGGTGGAAAAGGCAAATGTCACGCTTGCCGTTGCAACAGATGAGGCCAGACAGGTAGAATATGTGCATAAAGGAAAAAACAAAAGGTAAAACAGCATGGGAAAGGAGAACATATTTTGCTCCAGCCATGCACACGTAACCAGTAAATTTCCACTGATTAGCTTTTCCTGATGAAACAATGCGCTGATTAGAATCGGCTCAATCCGTATCTGGAACAAACCCCGTTGATAGCGTTGTGGCTTTCTACATCATCGCTGCCATGCAGCCACTAGACTTTGAAGGGAGCGGTGGTGGGCAGATGACCGTCTGGCCAACCAACACAGGGACGATGCCAAGAAGCATTGCAGAGGAGATAGTGACAGGGAGGGTGTGGGCTTTGCCTTCCAGGGAAATACTCTTGGAGCGATGACACGTACACAGAGAGTAGACATACTGCTGCTCAACTTGACTGACCTTGAGGCTTGGTTCACAAAAGGAACTTTGCAGTGAATATTGTGCATTGCATTATATTTGATACCCAGTTGTACTTCAAACTATTTAATTAACAAGTGCATTTGAGACATAAAGTACTGTGCAGTAACTATTCATAGTACCGTTTATACTGTACCTTCTGTCCTTTTTCAGAACAGCCTCAATTTATTTCCAAAGGCTTAAACAAAACAGAAATATCAACCCCTGTGAGAATGTTCTACACCCCAAACACAAAAGAACAGGGTTTTGTTTTGATGTTTATTTGCCCCAATCTGAATGGAAATTTAATCATAGTGTGGTGGAATTTAATTTATTTAAGTATGATGAGATGCCTTGTTACATGGAAAGAGATTCCTTACCATCCAATGCCTCTGTGGAGCCAGTGGAATGTAGAATGTTGTCATACTTCTACCGAAATAACCCACTGCTCGCGTCTCTCCATTGATTACGTGTGCCACAGATGTTCTCAGCAAAACAATGTTAATGAGACATTTCATTGGGGGAAATTAAAGTTCTGTTCCCTTCACCCTCTGACATTAGACGTAGAAGGCATGCTCTGCGACTAAGTTCGTAGCTAATGAAGCTCATTGCGTGCTGGCTTCCTATAGTGGCTGCATACAAAAATACAGCAACATATATTTCACTGATATTATAGTCTGGAAACTGATCACTTTAGCGGTCACACAGCCACCCTTGATGAAGACCAATCAGCGACCAGTGGGCGTGGCTAAATGCAATGAAGATATGCATTGAAGTCATGCATTCAAAATGGTGGTAGAGCTAGATCAATTTTCCCCAATCCTGATCCTAGAGGTCCGCTGCATGTTTTAAATGTCTCCCTGCTCCAACACACCTGATTCAAATGGTGTCCGGTTTGAATCAGGTGTGTTGGTTTGTTAGAATTTGAATCAGGTGTGTTGGAGCAGGGAGACATTTAAAACATGCAGCGGACCTCTAGGATCAGGATTGGGGACCACTGAGCTAGATGAAGCCATATATAGTTGTAGCAATCCTTGTTGGTTAAAAGTTATCCAATAGTTTCAACATTAACCAGAGGTCTAGCTAGGCCCAGTAGGATGCGGCACTGCAAACATTCCCCAATGGAGCGTGTCCAGACCATAGAACTGTTCACCAAGTGAATTTCAGGTCTGGTTACATCAGGCTACCAATCAGAAGCTGCACACAAAGTATTTTATAGTATTGTTAAAGTACAAAATACAAACACACAAAAAGTATTTTGATACAAAATATAAAGCCATTTTCAATAACGATATCAAATACAAATGACAACATAGTATTTTGTATTTGTATTTGTGTGTATTTTATTTGAAATAGATGTATCATAAACACTGCCCATGCCTGCATACTGTAACTGTACTCTTAACACTTGAATGCAATTATGAAGATGCATGTAAATGTAAGTCTCACTAAAATACTATCAAGAACCTAGCTCCCATGTACTTAAAAATATAATAAAATGCTGTTTGTAATTAGGCTACACCTGATCTGCGGAGATGCTTTATCTTATTTAATCTTAATGTTTTGTAATGGATTAGCACCTATGTACTATTACTGTAGGTCATTTTACAATTGCAGTTACTCTAGGAGTTCCTCCTGCTCAGCAAACACCAAATGCTGATCTCTGTTCTTCAAGATGTTTCTCACTTTGAAATATAGTCAAAAAAATCTAAGGCAAATAAACATTTAAAGCTGTGAAATCTGCCTGTGTGTTTTGTGTTCATATGCAGCCCAAGCCCCTCCATCCCCCACTACCTGTTTAACACCCTGTGCCTGCCTGCCACTGTCCAGCAGCAGTATAATTAGAAGCAGGTCGGGGCATCGGGGAGCCTGTTGGAGGGGCAGCATGGCTCTCTAAAGGGATGAGAGACTGGCACTGTGTCAGACCCAATGACTTATTTACACACGGGACCTTTTGAGACAGGCCACCATCTGTCGTCTGTCAATAGGCCACGTGGTGACCATGATCACAAATGCTATTTGCGTACCTTTTATTGTCTCAAAAAAAAGAATGAAATGTCATTCAGGTTTTCTCGATTGACCATGTTCCCCTAAATGTATTTTTCTTCATCTTTTTTTTACAGTGTAGCATAGTGCTCTTTACTGGGCTGTAAAATCAGCCAGTGCTGCCTACACACTTGTCTGTGTTACTGACTGTCAATCTGTTTCTGTTATCTGCCCTGTGCTATGTCCATCTCTCTCTCTCTCTGTCTCTCTGTCTCTCTCTCTCTCTCTCTCTCTCTCTCTCTCTCTGTCTCTCTGTCTCTCCCTCCCCTCTCTCTACCTGTTTTCTTTGTCTCGTTTCTAGCCTGAAGGTAGAGGAGGCCCTGCTTTGGGATTATGTACTGTGAGCTGCTAATAATGTTGAAGAGCCTCCCGGGTTACAACTCCCGCAGCAGCGCTGCAATAAAGCCTGGAGCCGGGAAACTCACGGCTATTTAATGGAAACCCAAGCTTCTGAGCTGCCGTGCTGCTGTGCTATATTTACAGGTATAGTGTTTGTGCCTCGACAATGCCCTCCTCTGCTTGTCGGCCCCGCAAACCGCCCGTCAGAGCAAACCGTTCCTCGGCAATCTCTAACCACCTCCCACACCACCGACGCCAACCGTTGCGTTCGCACAGGCAATAAAGACAGAAATAAAGAGAACAAAACAAATTAGGCGGTTCAAAGTGACATTTGTCAGGCGTCGCAGGATGCACAGTAATTACGATGTTATTCACATGAGAGGGTGTCGGAGAATAAGCTGTCTTCATTGCTAGTTTTGTTTCACTGGGCACTGCTGTTCATTTTCTGCGCTATTCTAGCCTTGCTGTTTTGCCGTCACCATTGTGAGTTCGGCCTCACGCCAAAGTCAAAACGAGGACGACGCCATGGCAGTGATGTTCTGCGCTCTTGTACTATTTATTCCCCCGATAATGAGAAATCAGCAGCGGGACTCCCACGGTGCTTTCAGTCACATACACACAAGCGTGAAAGTCTCCGAAGGCCATATGGCTTGTCTCCAGGGAGCTGGACAGACTGATGTGGCACCAGAGGCTCACATCTGAGCTCGACCTCACCTCTTCAGAGGGTCTACATGGTCTACAACACACACACACATCTTCCCGGTGTCGACCTGGTCCAGACGCAATTACAGCCATCCGAGAGTCAAGCCGCATATGGGGTCATCCCTCGGCCAATGTTATTTTCCATGACTGGCAGGTGGGTTGAATGTCTAAACGGAAACCACGTGTTGTGTTGTGGGGAGGCAGCGCTCTGAGCAGATGTGTTGTTGCCATCCAAGCTGTCACCGCTGTCCTTCCTCTTTGTCTTATTCTACGTTATTGGCCTTGTGTGTCTGGTGTGTGCCCTAATGTGCACATGCAATGTAATATGAAGCACCACAATATGCACTCCCTGACATAGAACAAGTGGTTAGTGTTGCAATTCAAAGCAATGCAGAGATAAAAATATGCAAACTCCAGATGGAATTTCAGCTTGTTTGTTGTTGTTTGTTTACTGTTCTTTCTCATGTACACAGTTATATGTGGTCTAACTTTGACCGCTAAGCAGCTATATTGCGGAAATTGGGATATTGAGTGGCTTGTTCTTAGCGTAAGATTTGCTTCGTTCAGTCTGGGAACGCTCAATAGAAAACCATTACTGAACTATCAGCCAATCAGCGCCCGGCTGGTTTGTACAGTTGGTACCAACAGCAAGTATGTGTTCTAAAAATAATACTTTTCTGTTTGGACGATTGTGGTCCAATAGTCTGCTAGCACCTCTGATATTGACATTGCCTCTATGACAAATGCAGACTTGTAGTACAGTATGTTCTGAATGGATTAAGCTTGCAAAATCAGTATGGTCTTACAGTACAAATATACCAGACCAGTAATACCAGAGGGAGGTTAGAACATTGCTTACTTCCCCCACCTAGATTTCCCCAGCAGTCTGCAAATTCAAACCAGAAAGTCCCCGGTCACAAACATATATCTTACACAGTCTGTAAGGTCCCTCTGTCTCTGTTCTGGGTGAAAACATTCCTCGGTGGTACATCAAGGTTACAGAGGTTAGTAATTGAGCTCGGCGTCATTATACGCAAACCTTTGTCTTGCTTGTCACATTCATTCCGTTTGCACTCTTTCACAAGGTTTCCATCTGGAAGGCTATTGTCTTGGCCAGGGCTAGGAAAATGGCCCTTTTCCCACTGAATTACCACTGTTGCTCTCGCTCAGCTAAGCCGTCTACCATTTCAATATAGCAGTCAGATGCTCTGTTTCATCACAGTCATCTATCGTCTATGCAGCATTTAACAAGACTGTTCACTTTGGAAAACAAGCCTTTTGTGGAGCAGATCACTGCAATCACTATAGGTCTTCTGAGCGCCCAGTAAATACACCGGACTATTTTAAAGT
>JAODUK010000647.1:0-13520 GCA_027564635.1 Typhlichthys eigenmanni | reverse complement strand
CAGACAACACAGCTCTCAGGATCATAGGGACACACAAACCTCTCCACCACGATAAGGTGATGGTTCCCGGAGAGGACTCAAGATCCTATACGAGACAATGCATCGGCCACCACATTGTCAGTACCTTTTAACATGATGAATCTCAGTGTTAAAGTCCTGCAACAACAGTGACCAATGCATCAAACGCTGATTGTTGTTGCGCATGCGGGACAAGAACACAAGAGGATTATGATCCGAATAGACAAGGACTGGGGTGGGGCTTGAACCAACATAAACCTCAAAATGCTGCAAGGCGAACAGCAGTCGGCAGCAATTCAGCCCTCTTACATCTACCAAGCTGCAGCAGTGTAGGATCCTTCATCCTTCCATATCATGTTCTTTAGCGAAAACTCACAATTTGTACAACTTGTATTCATTGTTTTGACGGACAGATTTGAGGTTGATTGGATTCATTATGAATTTGTTAAAGTACAGAATGTGTAAATCGCCAAAAAATTATCATTCCAATGGCCGACTTCCTGTTGGTTTTAGGGAATTGCAACAAGGAAATGTTCTGTCAGTTTACACATCATACATTTTAAATACTACATCTTTAAAAGTGTGAATTCAACTCATCAATTGCATGTTTGCTCAAAATCCTTTAACTTTAAAATGCAATACATTTCTGCTTGACAAAAGGTGATTATAGCCTCTACCTTGTGTGAAAGGTTGTTTCTATCTCAAAATTACTTCCTTTTCCTTCACGATTGTAATATTCAGCTCAGCAGCTATTTAAGGAATACCTGTTGGCATTCCTTAAATAGCCAATATTTGTACTTTCTGCATTGTATGGTCTATGAGAAATGAAGGAACCTTCGGAAAGTATTTAGCAGACGGTGACTGTGATGCTTGAAAGCTTGGCCTTGACCTGACAGTGATTATTAGTTAACATCACACCTAAACTATGCCTGCAGCCACCACTACCAGTATGACACTGATTGATCAAAACCACTGGTGGTTCAGACTGAAGCATAACGATGTCAAGCCTGTCCAGACTGATAGCGACATAATCAACCTGGCCTTTGGGGCAAAGTTGCCCACCTGATATTTCTTCCAGCCCACCCAAACATAACTAAACTATTACTGGCCCTGAAACACCCCCCTCTCTCTCTCAACACATGCAAGTGAATAGGTGAATAAGTAAACAATAGTTATTTCCGGTACACTTACCAACGTAATGCAAAATATTAACAAAACATACATGGCTCCTACAACTTGCATGTTCTCTAAGATGGGGACCCTCGAACACAACAGTGAGGGGCATTGGAGACATGACCAGGTCTTTCAAGTAATTTCGGAAGCAACTGACAAGCAGATTAAAAACAGCAGATATGCCCAATCATCATCGATTCAGGCACACATCAGCCAAGACGATTGTGTTTATAAAAGAGGGAGAGCGGCCTAAGAAAAAACCCCAGAGCATGCTCTGTAAGTTTGCTTACCACAACACATGACTGGGTGATGACAGTTGACCTAGAGATGCAGTTGAGAATTCCATCACAAACTACCCAGTCCATATTGAGACCAGACATCATATTGGTGTCTGAGGCCACAAGACACCTCATCTTACTGGAGCTGACTGTGCCCTTGGGAGGATAGGATTGAGAAGGTTCAAGAGAAGAGTGATGTACTAGAAGCTGGTGGAGGGCTGCCATAGGAATGGGTGGAGGACAAGGTGTAAGCCAGTGGAGGTGGGCAGTCAGGAGGTTTTCTAGTTATTCCCTCAGCAAGGCATATGGATCCTGTACATTATGGGAGCATGCAGGAGAAGAGCCATCAACAACAATGTGCAGGTGGCAGAGAAAGAATCCAGATGGCTCTGGCTAAAAAAGGATGACTAGTGGGATCAGTAGAATGCCACTTGGAAACATGCCGTCTGATCAGCTTTGTGTGGATCTCCTGGATGAGGATGTCTATTGCATGACCCAAATACTTTTCAGAACCTCTGGGCTTTCCTTGCCAGAGGAATACATTGGTTGTAGGTCTAATCATGCTTCAGTGGTTCAGTTTTAGTATGACTTTTGCGTCTTTTATACCGTAGCAGGGTGAGAAGTTAGCTGGTTCAAAACCCTGGTAACTCCTCAACATCATTGGTGTATGAATGGGTGAATGTGAGATAAAGTGCTTTTAAGGTTAGAATAGCACTATACAGTGCTGTCATGAAACCGCTCGCTGGCACTCCCCTTTCCCACAGAGCCTGACAGACAAGCTGGGCCTCAAGGAGCAGCAGTTTGAGGAGCTGCAGGAGTGCTTCAGGGCCAAGGAGGCCTCAGAAAAGGGCGTCCAGACCAGCCTTCACCAAAGGGAGCAAGAGCTCCATGAGCTCCAAGCCCGGTGCGGCACAATGGCCACGTCCCTGCAGCATGCGCAGGCAGAGCTCGTGGAGAGGGCAGAGGAGGTGATCAGGCTGAAGCGGGAGGTGTCTGAGCTGGAGTTGAAGCACGGAGAGCTGAAGGCTGAGAGGAAGCTGCTCCAACAGCAAAGGGAGGAGAAGGAGAGCCAAGGCACTCAACAACAGAGCCAGATCAGCAAGGTGAGCCTCTCAGTTTGGTTGATTTAAATACAGTTAGGTTCAGGACCCCATGAGGGCACCCTCTCCCAACCTGCACCCACGACATGCAATATCTTACCCGCCGTGACAACTCGCACATATGGCCTGTTAATTCCGGAATCTGACCCGACAATATTTGCATCCCGACCGAAAACCACAGTTTATCCAACATTTTAACAGCAGTGGAATATGACCAATGAAATATTACAGTGACAAATACCTAGGGCTGTTAGGATAACACCACATCACAATAATGCAATACCGGTTTATGTCCCAGAACCACACTATTTCGGAAGCTAAAACTAAAACAAAAATATGGCGATAATACTGCATACCGTGCTATTGAACCAACCTAAATCACTGCTTGAAAACATATTTACCCACGACAGCTCTGCCAATACCATTGTCTCAAAAAGTCTTAAGATGGAATCATTTCAAATGCTCTTTAAATTATGTTAGACATAATCATGTAACAGTAAGCTGGGTTCAAAGTGGAAATAACATGGGAAATTATTAATAGGCCTACCATAAACTTAAGCTAACACCAGCATTTGCCCATGCAATGGCATTAGTATGTTTTGAAAAGTGCATCCAGCTCAACATTTAGACAGTATGATGATGATGGTGATGATAATGATAATGATGATAATAATAATAATAATAATTATTATTGTTATTATTTTTTAAAAAATTTCCTGGAACTATGTTGGCGAACTCTCTAGGTATTTTTTTAGTTTTTGTTAATGTCCTCTATATACTGCCTATTACGAGTCAAAAAAACATAAGACTGGATGATTATTGGTCTAATTAATTTGGACATTATTTCAAAGAAACAATGTCGACAGAAATTCCAATATCATGGTTGTCACGTGGCTAGTCTGTGCCCTATATATATGCGTGTGTGTGTGTATATGTATGTATATATATATGTGTGTGTGTATATATGTATGTATGTGTGTATATATGTATGTATATATATGTATGTGTGTATATATATATATGTTATATATATGAATGTGTGTGTATATATAAATATATGAATGTGTGTGTATATATATGTATATGTATATATATATATGTATATGTTTTGGAGGCCAGTGAACAGCGAATTACATTAGTCGAGTCGGCTAGATACAAAAGCATGAATATGTATTTTTTATTTTAAAATGATCGAACTTTAGTTATATTTCTCAGATGAAAATTATATTTTCACTACCCTGTTGATGTGGGACCTAAAGCTTAGATCTGAGTCCAACACAACCCCAAGACTGGTAACTTACGATTTTATCCAAGGTGTTAGATTTACCTAGATTATTAGCCAACATTTCCAGTTTTTCTTTAGGGCCGACAAGTAGGATTTCAGTTTTGTCCTCATTTAACTTTAAGAAGTTATTACTTAACCATTTATTCATTGCCAAAAGACAGTCCGTAATAGATTTTAAAGATGCAGGATAATTTGGTTCAGTAGAGATGTACAGTTGTGTCATCTGCGTAACTATGGAAAGATACATTGGGTTCCCTAATTATATCACAGAGTGGCAGCAAGTATAGTGAAAATGATGACAGGCCAAGGCAACTCCCCTGTGCAACTCCATAAGAAATGTTGTGTTTTTTAGACACATGTTCTCCAAGACTGAAGAAAAAGTGCCTTCCTTTCATGTAGGTTCGAAACCAATTTAACCCTATAAACCCGAGATCCGTGCCGGCGCGTATTTTGCATAGGTCTATATTACGTATCATATCTTTAGAATGGTAGGTGCTAGAAACAAACAGTATTTTGCCTCATAATCCAGACATTCTGCGAAGAGATCAGTATATAGATCAGTATATAGATCAGTATATAGATCGGTATATAGATCGGTATATAGCGGCTCTACACCACAACGTCAAAGTTGCCTCTAAAATGCACTCTCACAATTGTGCTGAAAACCGCATTAGTTTATATTTTGTATCATATCTTCGGAACGGTAAGTGCTAGAAGCAAACCGCTTCATTCCTCATACTCCAGATATTCAGCCGAAGAGATAATTGTATGGCTTGTGTTTGTCAGCATAACAGCGGCTGTACAAGACCAACGGCAAATTGTGCCTCTTGAATGCCTTGCATTATGCACCTTCGAATGGTAGTGAGAGGGATCAGTTTACATTTCGGATCATATCTGGATCAGTTTACATTTCGGATCATATCTTCAGAACGGCAAAGGCTAGAAGCTCTTCAAAATCTAGACACTCTGCTGAAGAGAGCGATATATGGAATGTGTTTTTTGGCATAACAAGGGCTGCACAATACAACGGCGAATCCGCCTCTAAAATCTCTCCCCTAAAAGCAAAAATTACATTGTAAATAATTATCTGTAATATTTTTTTTTTTTTAACAATTTTTGATACTAAAATTTTTGATACTAAAATTAAAAAATATAGAAATACATAGATAAAGGCATACCCCATGAAACGTATGCCTTATAAATAAGAATGCATAAACATAAGTAAATAAAAGTCTGTTGTTGAATTTTGTGTTTTAATTTGAACTCAGAAGAGTTTGAAAGTTAGTCAAGGCATGGAGGAATCAAAATATACACACTATTCTGCTATCTAGAACAATAAGGATTGAGACTTCTGAGAATTATGATTAGAGTTAAGACTGAGATACTTTATTATTTTGGTGAGAGAATTTTCAGTGCTGTGATTCCTCATGGATACTGTTTTCTTTAAGAAGTGTTTATTTGAACCAAGCTATCTTTTCCAGTATCTTATTAATAAATGGCAAGTTTGTTATTGGCCTGTAGTTGGTCATTGCATTAAAATCGAGATAGGATTTCTTTAGTAAGGGGTTTATAACAGCTGTTTTGAAAGCATCAAGAAAAATGCCAGATTTAAATAATCTTCATTCATGTGAAGATGTGATTTACCTGATCAGGTCACCATACTCCGCCGATTAATTATATTTGCCTCAAATGCATATTATAATCCATTCTGTATTATACTATATTTTGTTGATATTTCAGAACCATACATTTTCTATTAGTTCATTTGTAATATCTCTCACTGATAGGCTACCATTGGTAACACCATATTTACATTCAAACGTTTACCATAACAGTTACCAAGTGGGGCGAACTGGAGTTATGAGGAAGAAAGGCAAGTCTACCGGTGTTATGCCCTTGATTGGGTGTTGGTTTTATTTAGCCTAGCTTACTCCTAAACCACAATTTCTGCCAATGTAGGGAAAATTGCTAGCCTGGTGTAACCAATGGAAAGTGTTGAGTTGTGCAGTTGTTGCCTCTTACTACACCTTTTGAAACTATTGGAATGCGTACCAGTAGCCTGGTAGCATTATTTAGCCTTCATCGCATGTACAGATATGACACTTTGTACTTTTGGCTGTTTATTTTATGTCACCAGCTGCATGTTAAGATGCTGGAGGCCGAGAGGCAGCTGGGTGAGGCTCACGGTCGTCTGAAGGAACAGAGGCAGCTTTCAGGCGAGAAGCTCAAAGACCGGGAGCAGCAAGCGGCTGACCTCCAGCTCAAACTGTCTCGCGCAGAGGAACAGGTACCGGTAACAGGATATCATTGTTTTTAAAATAGAATCACTTAAGATGAAGTTGAATAGCATTACATTTAGCATTTGGGAAGTAAATGTCAGAGTTGAGTTCCTCTGTCGCTGGTTGTTCAGCTGAAGGAGAGTGCTGGTAAGAACACAGACCTGCAGCACCAGCTGGAGAAGGCCAATAAGCAGCACCAGGAGCTACAGGCCTTGCAGCAGAGTACCAATGGAAAGCTCCGGGAGGCACAGGTACTGCATTGCAAACACCTTAAGTGTTGTCTTAAGTGTTCTTAGTAGTTTCTCTTTAACCCATCTAACAACTTAATGTCAGCCTTACTTTACATACCTCATGCTACGTTTAGTTCTTTCACTGGCACCTAGCCATATAGCATTCCCAAACATTGTGGCACTCCTTGAAATGCCAGTTATATTAATCAGAGCACCGTGGTGGTTAGTTTCATAACACATGGGTGTACACAGCCTTGTAGTCCATAAGCCAGGCCACCAAAAGGTATCATCATTTAGCTATTTCCTTCTTTCTATATATGTACATTATATAATGGTATGATAACCTTTGCAGAGGAGTAGCTTAATATTAGTTATCACGCATTCACTATTTTGACCATATACAGGTGCTACTATCTAATTTTGTATTGTGTGGCATCTCAGCACGTTTAGTTGTAACGCAGCATGCCGTGATTTTGGTGCACAACCTGAGAAGGCCATATGAGGCGCTAGAGATCTATTTTTCTGTTGGAATGCCAGATGCTCATGAAAGTAAGCAGAGAGATAGAAGACTTCTGTAGTTTAAGTACAGTAGGATAGATAGGTGGCTAGCTGCTAGCAACAACACAAAGTGATATTCGGATAAATAAGAAACGTTAAAATTAAACAAAGACATATTCTATCTTTGTTATTATCACGGACATAAAGTTAAATGTTTTGCAGATTTGTTCACCTGCAAATGTTGAACATTGAACGGTTTGTGATAATCATAGTTTGTGTTTTTGTATATTTCTTGCTTTTATAGATTCTCTATTAATGTGAATGGTGATTAGGGCAACATTCAAGTCAAAGGTTGTAGTTCTCAAATGCTTTTTATTTCATGTTTCTATCTGCTACAGAGGCTGAGAAACAAAGGTTTTAGTGAACATTGACAATTCTGTCACATTAACCATAGGTTTTAGAATGCTCTTTTTAAAAGGGTCCTTGGGTCTTCACTATATTTTACCACTACTAAAATAGGCTATTCGTGTGCTATGCATCATGGGAAATATGTTAGATCAAGACTAAGGTACATAGTATATTCAACAGAGGTCAGAAATATGTTTGTCTCTTAATTACATTTAAAATAGCTTCCCAAAATAACTGGCCAAACGAAAAGTGGACTCTGAAAACATGGGCATTCAAGGCAGAATGGTATCTGTGACGAGTAGTCTATTATGTTTATTTGAATTAGCATGAAATCAGTTTGTCTTGTTTGTGGAGTTGCCGGCCGTAACTAAAGAATACAAGACGAAATTACACTGTTTGGCCCTCAACATGGTCCCAATTCTTAATTTTGGCCCTCTGTGATTTGAGTTTGACAAGCTTTCTCTAGATGCATCATCTGCAGGATTCTGTGATGTGTGAATGTATTGCCACTGGGCTGGATTTGAAACTTGCCTGATGACAGCTATTCCGTTGGCCACGAATGTTCGAAATCTTTTGTTTTCATTGCTTATGTATTTCAAGACTGCGCTCCTGTCAGTCCAGAATCAGGATTCTTCCAAAGAAAGGTGTAACTCTGCTTTCACCATCTTGTCCACTCGCATGGCCACAACCGCAGCGGTGAGTTCCAGATGAGGGATGGTTACTGGTTTGAGTGGTGCAACTCTTGCCTTTCCTAAAATAAAAGACACATGTATTATCACCTTGTGTATTTTGTAACCTCAGGTACGTCACCGTGCCATATTCCTTTTCACTGGCAAGTGGTGCAACTGAACATAAACTGGTGTTCCAAAATCAGGTGGTTTTATGCACTGTATAAACTCTGAAATCACTTTCAGATCCGAAATCCAATTGATCCATCGTAGCTGTAGTGCTTGCGGAATTTCTTCATGCACAACGCCTGTAATTTGTGCCTGGCAGAATTAACAAGTGTAGCCTAAGGGATCGTACACTGAACTAACGTTTGAAAGGATCCCTCTCCGTGTTTGCTTCCTTTCCTTGCAACCCACGCAAAAGGTAAAGCTATCGATTTTCATAAACCAACGCAACCCCAATGCCCTTTCCACTGGGAGTTGGTCTATGTCTAGATTGAGTTCACTCATGCTTTTAGAGTGTTCCTTCTCAGGAATAGTTTGAAGCACTTGGCGACTTTTACTGGTCGAAAGCCTCCGCTCTGACAAAGATCAGTCAAGTCACACACAAGTCAAACACTGTATCAATCACTTCGTCTGAGTAGTTACTCCGATTATCATTTGCAGTCCTCCTTGATGCACAGCACACAAAACTAGGCGACAACATTTCACGGAAGAGATGTACAGTCATCCTGTATTCTTCAACTTGTTTAGACAAACCTCCATTTGGCCACTACAGAACCCTTAAGCTAGAACTACACTGCAGCAATTTTTGCTCGTACGTATGGGAGCGACTGCTTATCAACAGAAATCGCCAGGTCGCTGGTTGACTCTTTGGTGTAGCCGCTGGACCAACCACTCCTATCAACCGAAACCCGACGCTTTATCATCTTTTTCTAGCGATTCAAATTTTGAATAGACAGGGTGAGCTGAAGGAAATCCCTAGCGTTTCCACCAATCAGAATCTAGGTAAAGGTTTTTCAGGCAATATAATAAACACAAAAACCTAATAACAGTGAGAACTTTTTCAGCAGCCCAAAAACAAATAAACTTTTTTACTGTTTGCATTTCAACATGATACCTCCACATCACGGCAAATGGATGGATATGCGCCATGTTGCTCACCTGTTTATGTTTCCTATGACTCGTGGTTCGTCTTCTCTTCATTTAATTTTCAATTAACAAAAGGCATAGAAACGCCTGTATTTGATAACACAAGCACTAGGCTACTAGATTTGGGTGTCAGTGTTGTGGTTCGCTCCTTACTAGCTGTCAGTAATAGCTCCACATCTTCCTTGTTGGCATTTTTCTGAGATCCGTGCAGACTCAGAAGGTAGCTGAAAGAGCGTCCTCGCACTCGCACGAGCTCGTGTGTGGAACACGCACAATCGCGACGACAGAAATGGTAATTAGGCTGTCGCTAGAAGACGCCCAGTCGCTAGTCCACGTCTTAGTGTAGTTCTAGCTTTAAGAAGTCTTTGTCTTCTTCAGCCAATTTGACCTGATAGAACAACTTTATATCAGACATGAAAGTCTAGTGGTCTGGGTGTACATACTGTATAAATGTACAAAAATGACCAAGGAGGACATAAGGGTTAATACCATATACCAAAGTACACGACCGACCCGTAAACACAGCGACTTGACCCGCTAATGTTATTTTAATAAGTGATTTATGATAATTTATGTGAAACATCAGGAAGGACAAAACATACCTAAACAACTTACATTCGGCTATCTCACCATTAAATCAAGGCTAATCGTCCATGAGTGACGAACTTCCAATCACTTGTCATGTTTAATGAAACCATTGAACATGACGAGTGACAAGTGATGACGAGAGCACTAAAACTAAGCAAAGAGGGACGTGCTACAGCTTTAGGCTACTAACTGCTCTACTCTTGGTTTATACCATATATGGGTGATTCTACAGTTAGAGAAATTCTAATATCCTCATTTTTTTTCTGTCATTTACCATTTTGGAATAGTATAGCCTACAATTATGTAAATTGTGTTTACTGCATCTTTAACATGGTACTGTACAGATGCTACATTTTGATGGGGATGAATTCTGGATCTTCCTATCAATGACAATCATACCCCGTATTTGCCGATAGGTTGATTGCAGTCAATCGCAGTCAGTCACTGCATCCCTACCACATAGTTAAAATATGCATACCGTCATTATGGTGATGATATTCTCATGGTTTGTCTATGTTCTAGAATGACCTGGAGCAGGTCTTGCGGCAGATCGGCGATAAGGACCAGAAGATCCAGAACCTGGAGGCCCTTCTGCAGAAAAACAGGGACAGTGTGAGCCAACTAGAGGCTGAGAGAGAGGACCTCTGTGCCAAAATCCAGTCGGGGGAGGGTGAGACTGCAGTGCTCAACCAGCTTAAGGAGAAGAACAGCACTTTACAGGAACAGGTGTACATGCTCACATTTAAAAATTGTTTGTTTTCTATATTCAGAACCAACTGCAGGAGCACTATGGAGTACATTTGCTTTAGCACAAGCTAGCACAGTTGTCAAAATGCATGTTTAAAAAACACATGGATAACCTCCATAGAAGGAACCTTGAGCCATATACCATATACTAGTCATGGCAGTGTAAAACCTTCACTGGGGTTGGGAATTTGCAGGTTACTCAGTTTACAGACAAGCTGAAGAATCAGTCCGAGAGCCACAAGCAAGCCCAGGACAACCTCCACGAGCAGGTTCAGGAGCAGAAGACTCTCCTGCAGTCGGCCCAGGACCGAGCCCAGAGCCTAGAGAGCTCAGTGGGTGACCTCACCGCCCAGCTCACAGAGTGCAAAGAGAAGGTGGCCCAACTGGACACTCAGGTAAAAGTATGGACATACAATTGTTATGGGCCGTGTCCGAGCATGCCTGCATGAGCAGTGTTGCTCCTTTCTCCCCAGCTGAGGGCTAAAACGGAGATGCTGCTGTCTGCTGAGGCAGCTAAGGCCGCCCAGCGGGCTGACCTGGGGAACCACTTGGAGACTGCCCAGCATGCTTTGCAGGACAAGCAACAGGTCAGCTCCTTGCTATCCCTTCTGACGGTGTCATATTACCATAATGTAGCACAAAGCACAATAGTGGTTGCCATGGTAACGGCTAATGAGAATCTAAATATACATACTGAATAATTTATTTTTCATTAACAAATTGAGACATTTTGAGATATGTCCTCTTACAGGAAGTTATTTAAGAGTGTGTGTGTACATGCACAAGCACAAGCGTGTATTATGAAAACATGGATGCAATCAGCTGCACTGCTGGGTTAACAGACAACTTTGCATAATTGTGATAATTGTGACCTTCCTCTTCCTCCTCTTATCTCTGAAGGAGCTGATTAAAGCCCAGAAGAAGCTGGAGGAGCAGGGTCAGAAGCTGCAGGAGAAGCAAGTCCATTGTAGCCAGTTGGAGAGCAGCCTCAAGGAAAATAAAGACAAACTGTTGACCTCAAAACATCACATAGAGCAGTTAGAAGGACTGAACCAGGTTGGCTGCTGTCTGTCTATTACAGTGTCTCAGACTGCTTTGTCCTACATACCAAACTTGGGTGGGGCGGATTAGGTGTGGGCATTGATAAAGGCAATATCCATGTTACATCACATTTTAATGTTATTTTTGTAATGTCATTCTAGACACAAATCAAGTTTTCCTTCCATCACAGCATCCACTTTTCATGAATGAATTTGTGGCAAATTCAAGAAATATTGTACGTTGTAGGAGGCCCTTTTGTTCACAGTTTTTACTTTGATGTGAGACCAAACCTTTGCCTGTAAGGAGGGAGAGAGGGGGAGAGAGAGAGAGAGAGAGAGAGAGATAGTCTGTGTTTGTTAGCACACTGCATTCGTTCATTGCATCTGTCACCACCTCCTACAGGTATACTAGCTGTGTGTATGTGTGTTTTCCTCCTCTGAGCACATGTTGTTTCTCCCGTGTGGGGATAGAAACTAAAGGTGCAGGTGGCTGAGACGCAGCAGGCACGTAACCAGGCAGTGCAGGACGTGCAGGAGCTCCAGAAGCAAGGGGAGGAGATCAAGAGGAAGTGCAAACAACTGCAGCATCAGCTGGAAACTGAGAGAACCAGGTATGCGGGAATATTGTGTGTGTGTGTATATATATATATATATATATATATATATATAAAAAAAAATAGTGAATGATCTCCTGCTATGGCGTGTTTTGCTTGTATTGTGTGTTAATGTCATGTGTACTTTTCATTGAAGGGCTGCAGCGCTACAACAGGAGGTGAGGAAGACAGAAGCCAGCTGGAGCACCAGCCATCAGCAGCTGGAGGACTGTGAGCAGGCAAAGGCCTTTCTGCAGGCCACGCTAGACAAGTTGACCCAGGACGGGCAGCAGTGCCAAGCAGAGATGGATAGGAAAGTCCAAGGCTTAATGGCAGACCTGTTGGAGGCCCAGCAGAAGAAAGAGGCACAAGGGAATGAGTTTGAGTTGACAAAAGAGAACCTAACCAGGGCCAAAAATGCCCTGAAGGAAAGTCAAATGCAACTGGACAAAGAGAGGATACGCAATAAGACTGCCGCTGAGGAGAAAGTAAGTCTAGCGTATCAGCTACTTTTGAAGGTACTGGAAAGTTTAATAAACACTTATGTTTTCCTAAATCATTCTTCTTCAACATCTTCCACACTTATCTACGGTACTCCTGCACACCCTTAGCCTACAGACCTCACACAAACATCAAATGAATCATCACTTTCCAGAGATAGGTGCTATTACTTTTCACAAACAACACATTTTTTATTAACCATAAGAAAACAATAGCATGCTAACTGAAGCTAAGCTAGCAATAGCCAAACACACCCTTTACTATCTATCCTTCAAGCCATAAAATCGACCATTCAGGTGGTCTAATGCATAGAGTAACTGACCTTTAAACAAGTTCCAGCTATCGTGGGTTCGAACTAGTGCTGGGACGATTAGTCGACGTAACCGACGTCACTGGTTACGTAAATACGTCGATTTGCTAAATGTACCGTCGACTCGGAAAAATATACCTATAACTATGCTCCGTTCTGAAAAAATAGTGCCGTCAATGGACTATGAGAGGCAGCAATGAGCTGCAAACATTCTTAGTAATCTTGAAACCAAAAGAATACAAATGTGTGGCATGGTGTGTGTTTGTGTGTACCTACCCTAATGCATCCGCTGATATGTCGGTAGCAGATTCATTTGGCCCGGTTTATAGCCCGTGATGCGGTAAATACCAGACGAGCAGCAGCTAAGAATGTTAGCGTTAGCACTCTGCTAGATGCAGCGCGTGACATGCATTGATACAAAGCGTCACCGAAAACATTGCGGGACACAGTGAAAGCGCTACACGTGAACACGGATCCATTAAAGCGGAGAAAAATAGCGGAGCTGCTTTAGTTTCGGACCCACCATTGTACAACATGTGCAAACACAAAGCATGCAGCTCCGCTCATCTGCTGTATTCGAGCGCTGTCACTCTGTCTTAAAGGAACACTAGCGGACGCTTCCATTTTCCTCTCGCGCATAGACCAAACATGT
>JAODUK010000646.1:5000-13525 GCA_027564635.1 Typhlichthys eigenmanni | reverse complement strand
CTTGATAATTAGCGTGAAGGCGGAGCCGGCGAGTATGCAATATATTGACGAGGAGTAAGGACAGCGCGAGGGTTAATACATTTTATTTTTTAAGAGAAGAGCAACATTTGAGTAAGAAACTTGAGTTAGCATTGAGTGCTAGTAGGTGGCGAGGTCACTAGTCGAGGTGTCAAGGTGGATCGTGAAGAGGTGTGTCTTTTATCTCTTGAGGAAGATGGGTAATGTTTCAGCAGTCCCGTTGCTGGAAGCTCATTCCACCATTGTGGTGGAGACTTCAATGAGCAAGTCTTGAGACCTCGTAGCGGTGGCAGTGCCAGCCGGCCAACCGAGGTGTTAGAGGAAAATGCTCTTGTTGGGGCCTGGATCTGTCTTTACTGCTTTGTAGGCCAACACCAGTGTCAACCAGGGTTGAGGTGATGTTAGATGACGTGTGCTTTCTGCAGGAAATATATTATCCTTAGAATGTGTAAATATAGCAATTATACAATCGTAGTAAAAAACATGAATCATTCATTATTTGGCAACATCGGTACATGTTTTGTGGCCATCTTTACTGCATGAATAATGAGCTGCTATTATCCTATTGCACTGGTATGTGTGTGTGTGTGTGTGTGTTTGTAAGTAAACACATGCACATGTCTCAATGTAAGTACTGTGTGTTGTACAGCTGCAGCAGCAGTACAGTTCCACACGCGCAAAATTGACAGCAGCCAATATTCGCTTCCTGTTCACGTCCATTCTATTTGAGTGAAGGGGGAATAACACATTCCCTTCCTGTTCACTTCCATTCTATTTGAGTGAAAGGGGAATAACACATTCCCTTCCTGTTCACTTCCATTCTATTTGAGTGAAAGGGGAAGAAAAAATTTCGCTTCCTGTGGCGAAACGAACTTGCATCTTCTCTTCGTCAAGTGTTCAACAGCAAGGTTGTGTGTTGTTGACGGCCATGGGGCTGCAATTAGATTGTTAGCAAGGCAGGTTGAATAGGGGAGACTCTGGTCTAACCATATAAATACATCTAACCAGCCGGTTTTTGCACAATAATAACAGTAAATTGCCCCCTACACATTCACGTCTCAAAACAACACTACAGATTTTATTGTAAATGGACTGCATTTATATAGCATTTTTTCCAAAGCGCTTTATGTTATTTGCCTCACATTGATTAGGTGTCTTGCTCAAGGACACCTCGACACTTAGTGAGGAGTTATCAGGGCTCAAACCAGCAAGTTCTTGATCACCTATCGCCCCGCTCTACCACTGCGCCACTTGCCGCCCATGTACTGTTTGTAATATACAGTACATTTATTTAGGCCTGTGTGACCAACAATCCCTCACACACAACCAGGCAATGGTGTTGCGTGTCTCACATCCTGCACTGCCCACTTTCAGCACCACAACATTTTGCTTCACGGTCCATCACCTGCCCAGTTGTTCATTCACGTTATGTGTGACCACAGCCTTGGCAAAAGTAAATAATGGGGCGAAGCTATCAGTGCGATTAAACTGCGTACATTTTTTTGTCGCGTTATTTTTCTATAATTAAGCATGGCAACTAGTCAATGCCCATTCTTAAAATATTCACATTGTGGTTTGATGGTTGGTCTGTCCAGATGTACTATTTCCGCGTTCTGCAGGCCATCTGCATTGTACTATATGTAGAAGATCCAACAAACCTGTTACAAAAATGTGGAGGTGCGAGCCATGGCTTGCGACAGGCCACACCCACAAATATGACGTCATTTTTGGTGTGCGCCGTTAAACTCCTTCAAGTATAAACTAGGCTTAACTGTGTCTGTTTCTCCTCAGGTGCAAGGAGGGGTACCAGGGTGTTCGCTGTGACCAGTTCCTGCCCAAGACCGACTCTGTTCTGTCTGACCCCAGTAAGCCTGTTTCTGACTGTCTGTCTGTCAGCCTGTCTGTCTGTCTGTCTGTTTTAACATACCTGTGATATTGTCAGGATATGGCCGGGGAAGGGGCGGAGACCCAAGTGTGGGAAGCAGAGGCAGGAGACTACAGATACAGTTAAACAGTTTTTATAACACAAGCCGTTGGTGCTAGGGGTTGTGGTGCTAGGGGTTGTGGTGCTAGCAATGCCAGATAGCTGGTTGGGACTTGCGTGCGGCCGTGAGTCGGCAGGCAGGCGTGGCCGTCGTGTAGAGTGGAGAGCGATGAGCATAGATGGGCAACGAGGCTGCCAGGCGGGGAGAAGACAGTCGAGGCTGCCAGGCGGGGAGAAGACAGTCGAGGCTGCCAGGCGAGTAGATGGCGTTGCAGGCGGGACTGTGACGAAGAATAGCGGGCAATCGCTGGTACGTGCATCCAAAACAAACTACAACAACCTTGCCATTGGTACCAGGGTGGGAAGCTTCTCAAACCGCCGCCCAGGAAGCGGAGGCGAGACTACTGCACATGAGGTGTATTTAGGTGGCCTATGATGTGGAAACGGCGCTGTCTGTCTGACGTGAAGGCCAGATTACAGCAAGTCTTCAGACTAGATGTGAAGGCCAGATTACAGCACGTCTTCAGACTAGAAGTGAAGGCCAGATTACAGCACGTCTTCACACTAGACGTAAAGGTCAGATTACAGCACCTCTTCAGACTAGACGTGAAGGCCAGATTACAGCACGTCTTCAGACTAGAAGTGAAGGCCAGATTACAGCACGTCTTCAGACTAGACGTGAAGGTCAGATTACAGCACGTCGTCAGACTAGACCTGAAGGCCAGATTACAGCACCTCTTCAGACTAGACGTGAAGGCCAGATTACAGCACGTTTTGTGTTTCAGATTACGGTCTGAATCCTCACACACATCTAGCAGATCATGGCTCCAGCCTCTGAACACACACTTAAATAATGAAGAGCAGCCACAGCCGCTCTGTTCTAATGTGAAGTACTATTGCATTACATCTTGGATTGATCATTCATATTCATCAGTTCATAAATCTAATACAAACCACCGGCTGATCCAAGTGAATGGGTTGTAATCAGGCTTCTGCAGAGTTTGATGACGACCAGTTCATTAGACATTAGACATCAACAACATGCATGACAGGGATTCATTCCCAGGAATAGTGTTGAGGACCACTGGTCTGTGTGTAAAATTAAGATAAAACTAATGTATTTAGACATGGTTGTCTGCTGCGTCATATCAAAATATATAGTACATCCATTGTGTCTTCAAGGAGAGAGGAATGAGAATCTTACAGGCAGGACAATGAGGCCATAAAATAAGACTTTGCAGGTGCAGAATAGGTCCATAGCAAACACTACATGTGTTAGCTTCAGCTTCTAATGGAAAACACTGGAACACATGGAAAAACACTTAAGCATAAAGTCAGAAAACCAAACAAGGAAACATCTCCATTGGCTATATGGCTCTGCTCTGATTGAGAAGAAGCTCAAATGAATGTTCTTGTGTTTAAACATGACACAGCCATTATGGCACAGGTTTATAAGTGTCTTCTACGAGGTTAAAACAGAATTCAGTTGTAGTGAAGGCTGGAGGGAAGCTAAAACCTAAAAACTCTGTTCTGTTTTGTGACTCGTCGTGATGAGGGCTGACCTCTGACCGCGTCCTGCTGGAGAAGGGTTTAATCATGTTTACCATCAGCCAGGGCTTTCATCCCACACACAGGAGCACACAGGAGCACACAGGAGCACACACCACCTTTGTGGAGGAATGTTCCTTTGTTGTAGGAGAGCTGGAGGTTACTGATTGGCATTCTCCATTCTGAGGAACACTCAGGAGGAATTATAATGTCGTCTATTTGAATAGGGCTCTCTATCTCTCTTTCTCTCTCTCTCGCTCTATCTCTCCCTCTCTCTCTCTCTCTCTCTCTCTCTCTTTCTGGGCTGAATTAATCTCTGGATGCCTCTGTACCTTTACATGTTTAAATTGGAATGTGATTTAATTGTTTGCAACAATCCAGTTTACAGATGCTGCATTTGATGCTATTTTACATCTGTCCTTATATGTGAAAATATACTGTGGTACATGGGAGGTAAAATAGAAGAATGATTTAAAATATAATAGAGCCAGTGGAGGAATAAGAATAGCCAGTAAAATGGAATTAAGGGAATGAAGTTAAACAATAGAGATGCTCCTCTGACCCAAATAAGATAATATCACTATCGGTTAATCTGAGAGTTAACATGTCATAGTATAGTATAGGGTGTTGCTGATTGTGTATTTGTCCTAGCTAATTCAAGTCCGTGTTGATGCTTTGTGGCTGAGTGTATTTAACAATGGGAGGGTCAGCATGCTGCTTCCATAAGGATGGCATTATGATGTTCCATACTGTCTGTCCTTCATACCAAGGGAGGCTACTATGAATATTACAGTGTTTAATAATTATACAGCTCTAAAACACATAATATTTTAGTTTTTAACCCCCGTTTTAAACATAAAACATACAACGTAGATTTAGTCTAAGTGGCACCGAAATGACTGACCGATTTTTGCATTTTTATTTGGTCCGGTAGATCCCAACCATATAGGAACCGGTGCCATATTGGGACCGGGTTTCGATACCCAATCCTAGTTATAACACATTTGTGGACATTTTATTAGTGCTCTGTATTCATAAACCCTATAAGTTAAATGCCTAATGACTATTTATAACCGTAATAAACACAGCTACTGTCTCTCTCTCTCTCTCTCTTTCTCTCTCTCTCTTTCCCCCCAGATCATTTGGGCATTGAGTTTATGGGTAAGAACATGATGTTTTATAAATCACCTGTTGCCCTGAAGATATTTATTATGTATTGTGACACAGCAACATAGTTCAAAGAGAGTTCAACACCGACATAAACACCTTCAAGGAAAGGTGTCTTGTTCAAAACGCTCACTAAATGTAGGAATGTTGAACGTGCCCTGAACAGTGTGAATACAACCTACATGTCCTTATTGCTGCTCAGGCAGTTTGTTACAATGACATGCTTCACTTGGGTTCAGGAGCCTGTTGAGTGTTCCAGTGGGGTAGGGCTAACTGTGCTGTGACACACAGAACTGTAGATTTGTGTTATATTGTGTCATGTTCCAGTGGGGTAGGGCTAACTGTGCTGTGACACACAGAACTGTAGATTTGTGTTATATTGTGTCATGTTCCAGTGGGGTAGGGCTAACTGTGCTGTGACAGATTATTTCTTAGGTGTGATTTGTATTATATTTATACATGATATGATATGTATAAATATAACATAAATCGACAGGTCTCTACATTAGATTAAATGTCTGCATAACGTGAAATCAAACTATACAAGAAACTGTCCTTGGAGTTACCATGGGAACGTCGCTATCTTTTCAGCTAAAGTGCCTTGCTAAGGCCAACGGACCACCATCTGTCTCTATAGCACAGTTGTCTGGTTTCCAAGGTAACGCAGACAGATTGTTTGCTTGTGTGATGGCAAAACCACAAGACAGTCTATATGTGCTGTGGTTTGTTATTATTATTATTAGTAAATATGTCAGGCCTTATGATATATCCCTATAATATTATTATTATTATTAAATATGTCAGGCCTTATGAGATATCCCTATAATATTATTATTAATAAATATGATAGTCCCTATGATATATCCCTATAGTATTATTATTAATAAATATGTTAGTCCCTATGATATATCCCTATAATATTATTATTAGTAAATATGTCAGGCCTTATGATATATCCCTATAATATTATTATTAATAAATGTCAGGCCTTATGATATATCCCTATAATATTATTATTAATAAATATGTCAGTCCCTATGATATGTCCCTATAATATTATTATTAATAAATATGTCAGGCCTTATGATATATCCCTATAATATTATTATTAATAAATATGTTAGTCCCTATGATATGTCCCTATAATATTATTATTAATAAATATGTCAGGCCCTATGATATATCCCTATAATATTATTATTATTAAATATGTTAGTCCCTATGATATATCCCTATAATATTATTATTATTAAATATGTCAGGCCTTATTATATATCCCTATAATATTATTATTATTAAATATGTCAGGCCCTATGATATATCCCTATAATATTATTATTAATAAATATGTTAGTCCCTATGATATATCCCTATAATATTATTATTAATAAATATGTTAGTCCATATGATATGTCCCTATAATATTATTATTATTAAATATGTCAGGTCCTATGATATGTCCCTATAATATTATTATTATTAAATACTTCAGGCCCTATGATATATCCCTATAATATTATTATTATTAAATATGTTAGTCCCTATGATATGTCCCTATAATATTATTATTATTATTAAATATGTTAGTCCCTATGATATATCCCTATAATATTATTATTATTAAATATGTCAGGCCCTATGATAAATCCTATAATATTATTATTATTAAATATGTCAGGCCCTGGTCACACAGGATGCCAGAGACACTGTACTGCCTTTTTGGTTACAGCATACAGACTTACAAAAGCAATCCTCTAGCGCTGAGTACACTGTGTGTGTGTGTGTGTGTGTGTGTGTGTGTGTGTGTGCCCTGCTAAAACAATGATAGTTTTCTAATGTTACAAGCATGTCAATATTTAGATCTAGTGAAGTGGGAACGCTTACTTCTTTATTGTTAATGGCAAGGGATATATATATATATATATAGATATAGAGGTGACTGTAGAGGTGACGCTTTACAATCGCACGCACAATTTGAAACCAGTTACCTTGGAAACCAGTAAGGGACATACTACTGACTGATTAAACAACAAACACATCTACTGGATGTCGTTGTCCAAAGGGTGGAGGAACATTTGTGGATCAAGCGCTATTTGTGCCTGGATCACAAGAGAGCGTAAAGGTCATCTCAAAATCATGTCCACAAATTCATATTTAAAAACACTCATGCAGAAGTGTACATTTACAAATGACATTTAATGAGAAATGCACACACAAAGTACATATTTTACAACTCACTAACTGTATTTAACTAGACATCTCTTTGCACAAATCACATTCATATAAAGTCCATTTTACAAGTCACGAGTGGACAGACAGACAGTTTGTGAACTGTGGAATATTTGTCCAGTCCGGGTTAAGCAGCAAATACTATGTAATATAAATACAAATATAACGTGTATTTATCGGGTTGCTGTACATTCAAGGACACCTTAATATGTAAATTATCTGCAGTAGGATTACACATTGTAACGCATCCCGGGTCTTGCCGGTGTAGGACGGCCGGAGAGAGACTGCCCACATCCCCAGTGCCTCACGCCCACACGTGCGATCAGGCCGATTGCCGTCAGCCGTGTGGGCCTGAGGGCATAAAGACCGGTGACTCCTGGGAGGGGGTGTGGGTTATTGTGTGTGTTCACGTTTCTGTTCATGTTTTGTTCCATGTTAGGTTTCGTGACTGTATACACTTTTTGTTTAAGTCTTGTTTTTGAGTTTGTATTCGCTGTTTGAGTTATTTTCAGTTCGATTAAAGGACGAGCGAATGGGCTCGTTGCGTTTCCGGCATCTGTGTTGTTTTCGTTCGTTTGCACTCGCCTCACCACGACACGGCGTTACACACATACAACATCAGCAGGAAACATGTAGCCTAGAAACACCAGCCTGTCTCTGCCAGACTATTGCGCTCAGTTGAGATTATGGTCTGGAAAACCTGTTGGCATCAGAGTTCACAAAGCCACCCTTCTGGCAGTCCAGTCAGGGTGGGGTAGAGAGATGACACAAGTCAAGCATGTTTCCAAATGGTGGTATGGCTAGATGAGGGAATCCAAACAGTTGTAGCAACACAGATTGGATAAAAATTGTCCAATAGTTCCAACATTAATAAGAGGTACACCCAGTAGGAGGAAACAACCTATAGTCCTAGAATAAATCATCACATTGTTAATAAATACCTGTAATCTTATTCCACTATTTTAGGTGTGAACTGTAATAGATACAGTTTCTGTTTTTTGTAGTCAGGTAACTGAGTACATATCAGTTACATATCAGTTACATATCAGTTACGTGTAACTTATTACATATAATCAGTAACTTCCCAACCATGATAACTACACATTACTAATATAATTATATATTAAATATAATTCCCAAGGAGGTGTAATGTAATGTGTGAAACGATGAAAGGTCATAGGTCATAATGACATTGCTGTTGTTATGTTGTTATGCGGTTGTGTTGCCATAGATGAATTTGTTCACATGTTGCCCCCCACCCCTCCAGAAAGCAGAGAGGTTTACAAGAGACAGGTGCTGTCAATCATCTCTATCGCCATGGCAATCAGCCTGCTAGGTGCGCTTTGTATGGCTCTGTACTGTCGGAACAAGTAAGTACACACACACACATATAGTACACACACACACATATAGTACATACACACATATAGTACATACACACACATATAGTACACACACACACATATAGTACACACACATATAGTACACACACACATAGTACATACACATGTATAGTACACACACACATATATAGTACACACACATATAGTACACATACACACATATAGTACACACACAC
>JAODUK010000646.1:0-2500 GCA_027564635.1 Typhlichthys eigenmanni | reverse complement strand
GTATTATTATATTTACAACCATAACCATATATTCCATCCATCCATCCATCTTCTACCGCTTATCCGGAGTCGAGACGCGGGCAGCAGCTCCAGCAAGGGACCCCAAACTTTCCTTTCCCGAGCCACATTAGAAAGCTCTGACTGGGGGATCCCGAGGCGTTCCCAGGCCAGTGTGGCAGTATAATCTCTCCACCTAGTCCTGGGTCTTCCCTGAGGCCTCCTCCCAGCTGGACGTGCCTGGAACATACAACAATAATGCTACATGTAACAATTGTTGTGCCTTTTGTTGGTGTTATATGGATGGGAAGAATCTTCTCAAACTAAAATATTTTGATAGGTTTTAGACCACTCTGAAATTGGCTAAAGACGTTTTGAGGGCTTACAATTATTTTTCCTGGGCAGCATGCCCCCATAACTGGATAGGAGGGCTAAGCTCAGGCTTAGCCCTCCTATCCAGGGATCTATAGACATCCCTGGTGTCAACCATTTTGTTTGGTTTTGTCATATTTTTCACCGGGTTGTCTATGGTTTCCTGCTATCCTGCATGAAACCACATGGTAAGAATCCACGGAACATTGTAGTTTTACTGTGGCAGACCCACTTTGTTACCAATCACCGTTGCATCATAATTATGTATCCTATAAGTGCAGTCAAAATAATTTGGTCTTTTCTTAGTCATTAGACATTTTCGTGTTGACGCATTCAGGTCGCCGTTATCTGGCACATCGGAGGAGAACTAACCGTTATTATAAATCTTTTATCCCATCGGCTATAACATTATTAAACTCAGACTGTAATCACATTAAATAATTTTAAATGATTGGAATGTTTTTGTATATTTAATGAATTTATTTATCTAAATTTGTACAAAACTTTTATCTTGTCTGATACTGACCTTGTTTTTGTTTTTGATCTGTGTTTAACACATCATGTGATAAGAGGTTGTGGACGTGTGGATAAATGGTGTAAGCTGCAAATGAATTGCCCTTTTTGGGATCTTATTATTTATATTTATATTATTTAATCTCCTTCTCTCCTTCCCTTGACCTCATGACATTTTCACTCGAGGTAAAGGAGGCTAGGAAAGGACATAGGACGTAATTCTTTGGACTAACCATCCTGCTGCATTAATAATCATCTTTATTGTCTACGCACGTGGACATGTGCCTTTGGCTACACAGCTTGTTTAAACACAGCACAGATAAACGTGTCTGGTATGTGTTGTCACTGTAGCTGTAGAGCAATAACAAGCTTTTCTCTGATTGGCTGGGACAGGCCCGACCAGAAGGTGTGGCCAGCCCATTGGTCATCTGCTCGCAGGACCCCACCCTTAACCAGAGGACGCCTAAATCCGATTGCAGGATCCAAGTACTCAGGACCTGCCTACCAGCACCTAAAGGAAGTAGAAACATCTGAGAGGAAGGCAGAGCCACTGTGAGCTGATTGATGATTATCATTATAATAAGAGTACATCACACATACGTCATCAGGGTCACACATACAACATCAGGGTCACACATACACCATCAGGGTCACACATACGTCATCAGGGTCACACATACACCATCAGGGTCACACATACAACATCAGGGTCACACATACGCCATCAGGGTCATACATAAAACATCAGGGTCACACAAACGCCATCATGGTCACACATACAACATCAGGGTCACACATGCGCCATCAGGGTCACACATACAACATCAGGGTCACACATACGCCATCAGGGTCACACATACACTATCAGGGTCACACATTTATCATCAAGATCACACATTTGTCATCAGGGTCACACATGCAACATCAGGGTCACACATACGCCATCAGGGTCACACATACAACATCAGGGTCACACGTACGTCATCAGGGTCACACATACGCCATCAGGGTCACAAATACGTCATCAGGATCACACATACGTCATCAGGGTCACACATACAACATCAGGATCACACATTTGTCATCAGGGTCACACATACACCATCAGGGTCACACATTTATCATCAGGATCACACATTTGTCATCAGGGTCACACATACACCATCAGGATCACACATACGTCATCAGGGTCACACATACAACATCAAGGTCACACATTTGTCATCAGGATCACACATTTGTCATCAGGATCACACATACAACATCAGGGTCACACATACGTCATCAGCGTCACACATACAACATCAGGGTCACACATACGTCATCAGGGTCACACATACAACATCAGGGTCACACATTTATCATCAGGATCACACATTTGTCATCAGGGTCACACATACACCATCAGGATCACACATACGTCATCAGGGTCACACATACAACATCAAGGTCACACATTTGTCATCAGGATCACACATTTGTCATCAGGATCACACATACACCATCAGGGTCACACATACACCATCAGGATCACACATTTGTCATCAGGATCACACATACACCATCAGGGTCACACATACACCATCAGGATCACACATTTGTCATCAGGATCACACAT
>JAODUK010000645.1:0-13525 GCA_027564635.1 Typhlichthys eigenmanni | reverse complement strand
CCCCCCCCCCCCCCCCCCCCCCCCTTCCCTACCACCACTACCACCATAAAAACACAACGTGCGGTGAAGAGTGAGAGATGCAATCAGCCTAACGCAGTTTGTGCCCCTGACATTTGGCATTAGTGCGACTACAGCTAGGCGTGGTTTAAATCAAGACTAGGTTACCGCTTGCGTGCCTTTGACAGCGATCACCACCTGTTGCCACGGTCTGGCACCAGTAACGCACAGGTGTCTGTGCATCTCATGAAGGCCAGGGCCTCAACTGTTAGAGCTCCCTGAGGATCCGTGAACTCTGTTTAGACAAGCCCCGTGTCTCAACATGCCAGCATAGCATAACGTTGGCACACCTGTAAACGAGTAATGCGTTTTTGACGCAGACCTTTCCAACGTTGCAAAGACGGTCTCCTGTGATCTAAACCCCCCTCCCCCACAGGTCTCCATGAGCTGGACGCGCTACAGGACCAGGAGGTGAAGGACTTCCGCAGTAAGATGTTCCATGTCACCGAGGAGAAGATGCAGCGCTTCCAGCAGATGACGTGGGTGGAGTGGCTACCGCTGTGCTTCTCTCCACAGCTGGAGCCCGCTGCCGCCTCGCTAGGCTCAGACAGCCTCAGTGACCTCAAGGTCATCATCCATTTTGACCAGTCTCAGGTGAGTCTGCAGCCTGCGGACCTTAACCAGCATGTTGTTGAGACTGGACCTCCCCTTCCCCAGATAGATATATATCTGTCTGTCTGTCTTTCTGCCGGTCTGTCATGATGGAAGTTAATTGGCGCTTACTGTATTTGCACGTTACAGTGATTGTGTAGTTTTATTTGCTGACTTGTTGTCATGGTGTTGAAGTTAAGCGAGAAGAGGGCCCTTTCAATAGCAACTATGTCTCTGTAGCACTTTTTTGGAAATACAATACACCCCTTGACACTATTCCCAGATTCTAACGGGCACGTCCTTCCAACTGCGACACGGGGCTCTAGTCAATGCATGTGAGCTTGGCGGGGCATCGACAGTGACGGAACACTGTCTGATCGTGTGTGTGTGTGTGTGTGTGTTGTAGCCCTCAGGCAGTCAGAGTTTAAACTATTTTCAGATGCTCAAGCGCTAAATCAGATCACTTTTCTTATTATGCAGGGGCTATACATACAAAGCTATTTAATCAATGCATGGTTCATTGTTTGTGGATGTGGTCAATTTAATCCTGACAGTCTACACTTTAACCCACCTTGTTAATTTCAAACAAAAATGGTCACTTAGTAATGAATCCCATCAAATGTACACTAGGAGCAGTTCTCCTTGTCTAAATACCACTTTTGTTCTCCCACAGTTTGGACACATGTAGCCTTGTCTTGTTTAGCATTGGCACTCGCCTAGCAGTGTTGTGGAAGTAACTTTCAAAATGTAATGTATTACTTATTAATGTTCAGTAGAAGTAATGATTAAGTTACATTACTTTTAATGCAATGTAATGTATTACATTTAGTATTCTTTTTAATAATAACTTAATACGGGCCACTAATTTGGCCTGTATTGTATGCTTAGCGTTTGAATGTGAAGTACATATATAGGCTAAATACAATGCGCACATAAATACAGTCTAATGTATTATGCTCTCTGAGATAGGTTTGCATTTGAAAAGTTGCAAGCTTTCTAAGGTTTAGCCTGTTCAATGTGAGATATTCCGAACCAACATATTCACTTGTCTTTGTATGCTCTCCTCAAACTGAACTATATTAATTAAATTAAAATTATAACACTGTGAGACAGATAGGATTACATCGATATAGTATAGCTGCGCCACAACTGACAGTTCACAACCTTATAGCCTTCTACGGAGGAGAGTGCTCTTTCTCTCTCTCTGTCTACAATCTTTCATAATAACATTGGCAGAGATGCTGTCGTATTTCCAGTGTTTTCCCTTTAGCCTACTGTTAGCCACAAGACATCTTAATACAGCTAACATCAGGAAGGACAATATAATACGTTGGCAACGGCCTGAATTAGTTTTCTAAGGCAAACATTGCACGCCCAAGGTGCAGGAAGTGATGTCGCATAGGCAACATGTATTTGTATTATTTCCAAGGCTTTAGCCAATCGTTAAGTTCACTAACTGTAACCAGTATCTGAATGTAATAATTAACTCAATCATGTCAAAGACCAACGCGTTGGACTACTCCCTTACTCTCAGCACAGTCCCCTAGTAAGATATGTCACATAACTGAAGTAGCTGCACTAAGTGGGTCACTACTATCAGGGAAATGATGGCACCTTGCCTGGTCTGCACATGGCACTGTGACAGCTCTTTTACACCAAAGGAAATGGGAGAGATTGATGGAAGAGGGAGAAATCTCTCTCTGCCCACTTCCTGTCTGTCTGTTTGATGTTATTAATAGAGATGATTATGCCCCTGAAGAACATTTGTACAGTATATCCAGTTGTATCACCATCACATAGGCCAGCTGTGCCCTGTGTTCAGGTGGACATTAGCAGGAAGTCTAATTTTGGCTGTAGACACAGTGGGTTGCGTTAATGGCAGGAAGTGTTATTTTTATTGTTGCAATGTGGACACAAGCTAGGTTTTGTGGCTAACCTTCCTGGCTTCTTATCTCATGTCTCTGTGGCATTGCTGTGATATTCACATACTCGTTTTACTCATGAACCCAGTTTATGTTCATGTCACAGTGACAGTCATGTACAGAAGAAGCACATACAAATGTTGTATGTACCTGAAAATTGTACATTTTCTTAAATGCAAATATGGTCATAAGGTCTAATATGCAATACAATCAGAGCAATACTTTTTTGTACTCGTTTATTTTGCTACACTGTGAATACATGGTACAGTTTATTTTTAACCGAATGTCATCTTATACAATGATCTGGTACTATTCAGAAAAATTGCATTGGGGAGTGGTTTTCAACAGAATTACTTATAGTGAAAATTAATTAGGACAAGTATCAAGTCCATATAATGCTATTAATAGCACATTGTAATGAACATGAATGTGATCATAATAAAATGAAGTTCACTCACCATGATTATTTCATTTTATATCTTTTATCGCCAGCTTGGGCAATTGTATCCACCTATTAATAAACTGCATATGAACACGCGTGTGAATGCTTGTGTTTGTGCTTGTATAGAACATTGTATTAGAACAGTTTGTTGTAATTCAGGGCTCTTTAGGTGACCTGCCAAAAGATAATTTGGCTGACCTTTTGTGTCTTTATTAAGAGGCTTAGTTCAGTTGTTTTCAGCAATTGTTTCTGTGAGTAATGTCGCATTCACACGGAACACTAGTCAGCAAACCGGATGTCATGTTCGTGGACGCGGGCAGGACGGCAAAATGATGTAATGGCAGACGGCTGTGTTATCCAAACAAAATATATTATAACGACCAGATGTTATGGAGCTCCATCATACACGGAGATTTCATTGTTATTGTTGATGCTAATAATTCTAGTACACTAGTTACAATACTAATATATTAGCCACATCATTGTATTTCATACATTGTATTTTATATTTTATTTAATTCGGTACAAGACAAAATCACCATAGCACACGACTCATTGTCGTGTGTTTAGTTTTTGCCATCCTGCCATTCCGTCATACGTTCTTGCCATGCTGTCCAGAAGGTGTTGCGGATGATGCCTCTAGAAGCGCATATCGTTCTGTTATAGATGCCATGTTGTTTTGTGTGTGTGTATTTGTGAGTGTTGCATAAGAACAATCCCACTGAATGTCCCCCATAATTCACACCGCTATGTTTCTCTCTCGCTCATTCTCCCCTCATTCTCCGGCCTCTAGGACTCTGCCAGCCTAAAGGTGTCATCTTCCATCACCCCCAGTGAGCTAATGGAGCAGGCGCTGAAGAAGTGGCTGACCACTCACGGCCCTGAGGAGGAAGCGCGACGAGGCCAGTACGTGCTACGGGTTAGCCAGCGCTTGGAGTTCCTCTGTGGAGACCATCCCCTAATCCAGTACAAGGTTTGTGGCGTGAAGGGGTTAGGACATTATCAGGCAACTTGTGAAAGCCAGAAAGTCTGATTTTAATAATCGTCATCATCTAACTAAAGAAATGTATTTTGCCTTATAGGTTGTAATGTGGAGAGTGGTAACAAGTGCACAGTTGCAGAGAATGTCGATTGATTGTGTATTGGTCTGATATCGTGTCAAGATATGCAAGAGAATCTGTAGTAGCCTATAGCGCAAAAAATGATTTAGAAATTAAAACCATAAACCTTGAAACTGTTAGAACTACTGTAATGTCAAAATGAAATATAGTAACTGTATACAGTTCAAATCTCTGTCCTTTGGCCTAATGTCATGCTCAAACCACAAAGCAGTCATGCACAGTCATAAATGGCTTTTCTCAAGTCCTTGACACAATGTCATGTGTGATTTCAGAGAAATGTACTGTTTAGATGTACACTAGAATTAATGGACCTAAACTCCTCAGCTGATGGTTCAATGACATTATTCCTGATATGTTTGTATCTGAACCTTTCTAAAAAGGACTTAGCATTCATGGTTATGAGCAATTGAATACATTAAAGGAATATATAATATCTAAAAAGATGTGATACCGTATCAACTCCACTGTATCAGAAATATATTAAAGTGACATTCTCCAGGCTGTTTTTAAGTCGCTTTTGCTCTAATACTAATTTACAATCAGGGTAACTGTACATCATTTGGTTTGCCTGCCATATCTTCTGTTCCATAAAGGCCAACTCCGTTAAAATGGGTTTAAATAAACTGCATATTAACGCGATAGAACCCTGTGCTTTATTTACCTAACTTCCTGATGTACATCAGAACATGTTAACATAATAATTGATCTTAACTTATATGTACTGTCCTGTAGTACATCAGAACATGTCTGCAGACAAATGAGTCTCCTCACCTCACCCTGGTACACACCAGCATTGTCAAGGCCATGTTTGAGAGGGAGATCTCTGTCATCGGATCTGTGGTAAACCGCAAGTCTTCTAACCCACCTGTGCCACTTCCACCCAAGAGAAGGGCTCCCACGGTTAGTTTTACATTTGTGTGGGTGTGTGTGTGCACGTTTGTGTGTGTGTTCCAGTTGTATGACTACAATTGGAATGTTGACATAACGTTATAAAAATGATGTGTATGCCTCTTGCATTTTACTCCGAACAAGCCAGGACATTATGGAAGTGATCACAGGTCACTTTTATTACTTGGCGTTCCCCCAAGTACATGTAACCTTCTTCACTATGGCAAACAGTTGCCATGCCAGCTGTCTTTTACGTGTGTGTGTGTGTGTGTGTGTGTGCGTGCGTGCGTGTGTCGAAAGCGTTGGAACACTACCTTTTCTTCTAACCTAACTGCCAAGCCTTGGCAGTGATGGACTGTACAAGCCACTCATGGTCTCTTTGATGTGCTCTGGCTGCTTTTTAAAGGTCAAGTACAATGGAATACATACTAATTATAGTTCTGGTGGGGGGTGGTTTATTGGCTGTGTTAAAGGTGTCTTGCAGGGAAGTTTTTTGTGTCATTTTGGATGACACCAAAAAGATGGATAGATGCCGCTATTGATGTTAGGCGGTGTGCGGTACAGTTGGCCACAAGTCTTGTTATATTCTTGTGAATGACACGTGTATCAAAGATAGTATGTGTAAAACTTGTTATGCTGCACAAATTAATTTAAGTGTTTTTGCAGGGTATAGCCATATGTACTGTAAACAACATAAGAGGGCTGAAGTGAAACCAGGGCAGTTTCACTTCTACATACTTCTGTCACAGAAGTATTTAATGAGTTTTAAGCATCCTTAAAATGTAAAATAAAAGGGTTAGCTGAAATGAGGAAATCGGCTTTAAGAATGGGCACAGCTAAAACACAACGGGCCAAATAGTTATGCGTTGTGGTCAGAGGATCTGTCATCTTAGAAAGGAAGTGAGATTTGTTTTCTGCAACAGAATCTCTTATTGAATTCTATAGGGTTGGTTTCCAGACAGGCTGACTCCTCATTGGTCAAGGTGGAACGCAGTGTTCTTGTGGTGACACGTAGCTTGGGTCACATGATACTGGCACATACATACAGTTACCGTACTGACGGCATGCAGTCACTTATTAACATGCAACTCTCCACAAAATTATTTATCTTGCTCAATGTTTTTGCGTGTGTGTGGCACCAAACTGCAGGAAGCGTGCTAGTTAGTCATGTTCGTGGGCTTCAGGCAGCGGTCAGTCATGTGATGGTGTTTGTCCTGCCGAATGCTGACCCTCACAAAATCTCTGCCTGACACCAGAGCGGCCTGCATGACCCTCGCTCACTGTGTGTGTGTGTGTGTCTGTGGTTCTGTGAGTCTGTGGTTCTGCGTGTGTGTGGTTCTGTCTGTGTGTGTTTGTCTGTCTGTGTGTCTGTCTGTGGTTCTGGCCTATGTTGTCTTCTTACAGTGTATGATGTGACCGCGTGCTCGCTCATTGCAACTCTGCCCCGTTCTTCCTGGTATCGCTCTCTCTCTCTGTCTGTCTCTCTGCTGCAGCAGGTCCAGACGTGTGTGTGGGACGTGCCTAGCCCGTTTAAGATAGTCCTCCTGAAGGGCAGCAAGGTGAACGCAGAGGAGACTGCAAAGGTAATCCATCGTCACGGTCGTCTACAGACGTCCGCATTCCTTCCCAGTGCACCACAGCTGCCCACGCTAGGCACACAGTCGTTCACATGGCGTGGGATATGTATATTCTGTCATACAAAGCGCTTCTTAAGCTCACTCTTTTCTAAGAGTTGTAAAGGTGCCATCAGTGATATTAAAATTAATTTACAATGTGCACCCTGCACCACACAACACCATCCTAGCCTTAGAAGGATTTGTGGGGGGGGTTTGAGAGAGTACCATATGGCACTGAAGGGAGAAGTGCTTTTGTTTTGATAGTTCAAATAGCCGCAGTCTTTCCCCGGCACCCCTGCCTCCACCTTTTATAAGACGGAGCGCCTGCGTCCTGCGATACGCTTGGTAACCATAGCGTCCACCTTCCCACCATGTCCCGTCTCAAGGTCCAGGTGCGGGCGGGGCTCTTCCACGGCACCGAGCTGCTGGGCAAGCCCATGGTGAGCAGCGAGAGCTGCGGCCGCTCGGAGCACACGTGGGCGGACGGCACGCTAGAGTTCGACATTCCCGTGTGCGACCTGCCGCGCATGACGCGCCTCTGCTTCGCCGTCTATGCCATCATGGACAAGGCCAAGAAGCAGAAGTCCACCAAGAACGTCCACCCCAACAAATACCAGACCATCCGCAAGGCGGGGAAAGTGGTGAGGAGGCAGACCTGTTTACGTAGTGTGTTCACGAGTGGATAATGTGTCATGAAGAGCATTAATGGTGAGTTTCTGTGTACAGCACTACCCTATAGCATGGGTGAACACCATGGTGTTTGACTACAAAGGCCAGCTGAAGACTGGAGATATTGTTCTACACAGCTGGTCCTCATTTCCTGGTAGATAAACACACACACACACCGACTCATTACAATACATAGATTGTCATTGACACACTAACGGACATGAACACACCTGCAGTTGAAAATGTTTTATTGGCATTTTTTTGCTAGTATCTTCTTAGTAACTTCTACTTAGTTGCTTGAAGCTAAAGGGTAGTTATTCCTGCCTGGTTTTAATAATACAGAATAACATTTATGGGAAATGGATTTAAAAATAAATCTCTTCCTGAGGTGTTTTACATCCTCAGTTTAGCAGTCTAGCACCACGGCCAAGTAAACTCAATAAAGTAGCATCCGTAGTGTAATACTTTAAGGGCTGGTTTCACAGACAATAATTCAGCTTAGTCTGTCTAAAAGAAAATGAAACAAGCCCAAAATGTACAATTAACTCTTCATCCCTATCCTGCATACATTTTTTTTTTCTCATAAAAACATGCTCATACATTAGTTGGTGTCAAATGAAACGACAGCATTATACACATAATTACAGTATTGAGACTGTGTGGCCTGTTATCGATGTGTCAAACACAACGGTGAAACTGACCTTCACATGCTAATAGAACTAATAGATGGTGCTTTGCTTTGTAGATATTGCATTAATACATGTGTGTCGTGTCCAGATGAACTTGAAGAGATGCTAAACCCGATAGGAACCATCCAGACCAACCCGTACACTGAGAACGCTACAGCCCTGCACATCCACTTTCCTGAGTATTCCTCGCACCCTATCGTCTTTCCCCCCTTTGACAAGGTCAATCCCCTCCCACCTCAACAGCTCCGTACCATGTCACGCAACCATTCCACTAGTGTGTGTGCACGCGCGCACACACACACAATCTTGGCACCCACTACAACATACATCACTTCATATATTTTCATACTTTTTTATTTGGGGTGAAATACCATATAAAACACCCCCCAACGTAATTGTGTCATTGTCATTGTCATTGTCCATTCATCTCTATTTCATTAGTACTCTTGGTAACTAGGGCTGTGTATTGGCAAGAATCTAACGATACGATACGTATCACGACCATAAAGGGACCACGATTCGATATACAGTATGTGGTTTATAGGGTTTATATGCATATACGCATATGTGTATATGCGTTACTGTAAGCAAGGCGATATATTGTGATTTCTAATTTGTAGCAATGCTTGTGTGTGGGGCCGCTGCAAAAAATAACACTTATGTAAACTTGCTCAGGATTGACTGCAGATGGAAATTAGCTAAATCTGGTAACAAGCATCTTTCCTCTCTTTGGAGGATTATGTATTTTGTCCCTTTTACAAATATATTGAGTAAAAATAAAACATTTAAAAAATCGATAGTGTTTTAGAGAATCGAAACAGTAATGCATTATTGCGATACTCGGGTGTATCAATATTTTCTGACACCCCTATTCGTATCCGTAATTTGTTATGGTGATGCAAGGTCAATGCGACACACACAGATTCCATGACTGTGTTTGTGTGTGTGTGCGTGCGTGCCTTGCAGATACTGGAGAAGGCTGCAGAGATTCTTGGAGCGAGCGACGGCATACCCATGGTGAGTTTCACCAACAGAGGACACTTAGCGGGCACACGCAGACAGGCATCCACTTTGTGGATGTCGAACATCCACAACTTTCAGCGTTCAAATCTCAGATTTCCTAACAATTTAGCAGCATCAATCTCTTATTGGGGAAAGTTTTCACCCTTCCGTGTTTGTCTCACTGGAGATCAGCATAACGGGCAGAAACCACAGCGACAAGGGTGGCAAGACGTAAACGCACAGTAATCTTAGTGTACTGTGTTTTCTTATCTTAACGATAAATGCATTTTATTACACAAAATGTTGCAATCCGTGTATTACTTCACATGGAAAACGTAATGTAGCTTACCTGAAATAGCTTGTATCCTTCGCTAATACATAATAGTATTATCTTAGGTGGAAACTGCAAAAAAAACCTTCCAATATAACTCTCCATCATACTAAAACATGTATTCTCTCTGATATCAACTTGTTATAACTCGGATGTGACTAATTCCGAGTTCTGATGTAACTGGAACGTATGGCAAGCCATTACAATTGCAGCGCAATAGGGGGTGTGTGTTTTTCATGATATTGGCATTAGTGTTTAAATATTTAGTATATTTTCACAGTGCGGTATTGCGTATATGAGCGATGAGAGAAACAGAGAAAACGTATAAATAAAATAAAACAGTTCTGATTCATCTGAATATCGGTAGGGACACGTCATCCCTAGCATCCCTAGCATCCCTACCTAAACCTACGCCTATGACAGATTGTATGCTAAATGTACATGCTCACTAATGTAGTGAAACACTTTCTACTCATGCACGCCCACCAAACCACCAGGGTTTAGCAGTTTCATCGGAACTCAGCAGAGAGGACATGCCAGAACATGACCCATGTGTGTGTATGTGTGCGTGCGCGTGCGTTTCATACGTATCTATTCTACTACTGATTTATATGGTTGTATTATCCCTTTATACTTTGTCCCAATTTAATGTTATGGCCAAGTATAAAGGTATGAAAGAAGCATTTATTTATTTTTGAACAGTATACAGATATGCTCATATAATCAGTTATCTTTTATGGTAGATTTAGTGTATGTTGAGGAGGTTCATTGCAACAGCCTGGGAGACGTAGGCGTGACTAACACTATGCTGCCATCTGGTGGTGTTGATCATACCTACATCTTCATTCCCTTGAAATCACTTCCTCAACATACTGTACATTTACTATGAAGAAGTAGGTATGGCACGATGTTGCCACCTGGTGGTGTATAACTAGAACAGCTGTTATCTATTAGTAATCTCTTTATTGCAGGTTTCTTACTTGTGTTGTTACCTCCTCGCTGTGTTTCTCTGGGCGCCCAGGGTCGTGGGGGGAAGAAGTTCCACATTGAGCTGAAGGAGATCATGGAGCGAGACCCGTTGTCCCAGCTGTGTGAGAATGAGAAGGACTTGATTTGGACACTACGCCACGACTGTATGGAGAGCTTCCCCCAGTCGCTGCCCAAACTGCTGCTATCCGTCAAGTGGGGCAAACATGAGGACATGGCCCAGGTAGAGGTTGACCCAGCATGCACAGGCTGTCTGTATGTGCTGTGCGATGTCTGTAGTGTTATGGCATAGAGCAGGGATTCCAAAATGTATTCGTGTGCATTTTTGTAAATAAAAAAAATTTCAATGTTATCCAGGTTTTGGATTAAAACAGTGGAATTTCTCTGTACGTGTGTGTGTGTGTGTGTGTGTGTGTGTGTGTGTGTGTGTGCGCGCGCGCGCCAGCTGCAAGCCTTGCTCCAGATCTGGCCCAAACTAAGCCCGAGAGATGCTCTTGAGCTGCTGGACTTCAACTACCCTGACCAGTATGTGCGAGAGTATGCTGTGGGCTGCCTGCGCAATATGAGGTACAGTCAGAATCCACACAGCGCGTTAGTCACCCGCCACCTCACTTCACTATCTTCCATTTATTTTGACAGGTCTTAAAAAAATGATTATTTATATTATTATTATTATTATAGTTACGTCATTATTATTATTATTATGAAGTTAACGTTACTTGTATAGTTGTGATTACTGCGCTGAAAAACTTCCGGTAAATACTGCAGTCTCCTAGATGCAGGCGCAGGCAGCACGCAACGTGTTTTTGCATCAACAAAAACATGGAAGTCAGTGTCAGCGCTCAACCACCACACCATACACAGAGCTAAAGCGTAGAAGATAACTACCATGTTAATCATGCGAGGCGGATGCTAATATATTTCCTACTGGAGTTTGTCAGCGTTTTCTTCTCACTAGACAATGGTCATGTCAAACGCCCCCTCGCTCCACCATTAGGTCGATCTGACACATTGCTGCTTGCCTGAATATCTGTCAAATGAGGTAGGCTATGATAAAATATTTTAATAGACTCCATTTAGAACGGTGTAAATAGCCACACATCAGCTATTCGACTGTTTACACCTAAAAATAGCCTACATAAAGACGTTCACTCGAATTCATGCGGTACGTCAATGCGTGTTGATTAACTCATTGAACAACGGTCGACAGGGTCTCTGGCTTGCATCCCATGATTAACATTGTTTTCTTTTCTTTCATGGAAACATTTCAAAATTGCTAGTTCAAGTTACTGTGACTTGTGGTTATGCTGTGACTTAACTGGAATCCTCCCAGTAGATATGTCCAGGGCTGAATGCATTTTCCTCGATATACATACATGGGTCACATGGATTTTCCTTCATATCAATTATAATATTTATTTTTTGCCAGCATGGATGTGAAATATGTCTTGAAATGCAATTATTATGGTCTTAAAAAGTCTTAAATGTAACTTGATGAAACATGCAGAAACCTTGCACTAAACTACTGTACTTGTTACTGTGTGGTAAACATGTTGTCTGTTGCACCCTCCACCCCTCCACCCCTCCCTCCCTCCCAGTGAAGAGGAGCTGTCCCAGTACCTGTTGCAACTGGTGCAAGTGTTGCGCTACGAGCCCTACTATGACTGTGCACTAACACGCTTCCTCCTGGACCGCGCCTACGGCAACCGCAAAATTGGACACTTCCTATTTTGGCATCTCCGGTGGGTGTGTGTGTGTGTGTGTGTGTGGGGGGGGGGGGGGGGGGGGGGGGGGGGGGGGGGTGTTATTTGAAGAAGAAGAAAAAAGAATCTGAGTATTTGTTTTATAGTTATGAGGCCTAGTTAACTGTTTCTTAACATGTATGCTTTCTACTGCCCTCTGCAGGTCGGAGATCCATATGCCTGCAGTCTGTGTCCAGTTTGCCCTAATACTGGAAGCCTACTGTCGAGGCAGCATCCCTCATATTGAGGTCCTTAAGAAACAGGTAGGACATCGTAGGATATGGAAAACGTACATATTGTTTGGCACACATTGACATCTCTAATATTTTCCTGGAAATAATGAAAAGGTTTTGGAACCAATAAGAGTTTCTAGAGCTGGAGTCTCTTAACACTGTAAACATACAGGTGCATCTCAATAAACTAGAATAATGTGGAAATATTAGAAGTGTGCGTACGTGTTCAATTAAATTGACAAAGTGAAACTCATATATATTGTGGATTAATTACATACAAAGTGAAATTGTTCAAGCCTGTATATGTTTTAACCTTGATATTTTGGCTTTCAGCTCATGAAAACTATGAATATTGTGAAATAATGCAATATATATTGTAGACTGTAAATGTTCTCTCGGTCTAGTTGAGTAGGTTTTACAATCATGGGGAAGACTGCTGACTTGACAGTTGTGCAGAAGTCATGGACACCCTCCACAAGGAAGGAAAGCCTAAAAATATAATTGCTAAAGAAGCTGGCTGCTCACAGAGTGCTGTATCCACGCATATTCATAGAATGTCGAGTGGAAGGAAAAAGTGTGGTAGGAAAAGGTGCACAAGCAACAGGGATAACCGGAGCCTTGAGAGGATAAAGCAAAGGTCATTCAAATATGTGGGGGAGCTTCACAAGGAGTGGACTGCGGCAGGAGGCAGTGCATCAAGAACCACCACAATTACAGACGTATCAGGGAAAAAATCCTCTTTTCATATGAAAGTACATTTTGCATTTAATTTGGCAATCAACATCCCAGAGTCAAGAGACTTTTGTTGAGAGACACAGAATCCAAGTTTCTTGAAGTCCAGTGTGACATTTCCACAGTCCGTGATGGTGTGGAGAGCCCTGTCATCTTCTGCCGTCTACCAGGACATTTTGGACCACTTAATGCTTCTTTCTGCTGACGAACTTTTATGGAGATGCCGATGTAATTTTCCAGCAGGACTTGGCACCTGCCCACACTGCCAATGGTACCAATGCCTGGTTCATTGACCATAGTATTACTGTGCTTGATTGACCAGCAAACTCTGCTGACCTTTTTTTCTTTCTGTTATCAGTTTGTTTTTAGTATTTTTAGCCTGTCAAAGTGACATCAGCTGGACCCCTACCCCTTAACCTTTGTCACTTTAGAGCATTGGTTCAGACAGTTGCTCCTACGGACACTTCCTCAAATGCTCCTACTTCCTGTCCTGCACTGTCCAT
>JAODUK010000644.1:0-12500 GCA_027564635.1 Typhlichthys eigenmanni | reverse complement strand
GGCCAGACCTGCTAAGGGTAAGCTTTAACCTTGAATTAACACACGCACACACACACACACACACACGCACGTACTCACAAAGTAAGCAAGAGTTAGTGTTTATGATTATCTTTCAATGGGTGTTGGTTGGGCAGGGTTGGTTATTCTCAAGAACGCTTGCTCAAAGAAAGCGAAAATACAAACAATATCCCTTCGCAGCGCCACCTCATACATTAAAAAGCATTGTGAAGCAAAGCGTAGTACTACGACTTTGTTGTTGTGAGAGGTGTTGGCCACTTTGTTTATGTTCCTATTTACGGAGCCAGGGCTTTAAAGAAGTAGCCTACCAGATTTTTTTTCTGGCACACACAGAAAACGGTAAACTAGCAAAATGCGAGGAGATATTTGGTGAATTTGACAAAACGTGTATTAGCTTGCAATAGCTAACTACAGTATACCTTTAAGTGTTTTTCAATGGGTTTTTGCGTAACACTATAACACAAAAAGCAGAGAGCAGGAGACAGTCCTTAAATACTGCATTACAGGTACTCTCCTTCTTTAAAGACAATTTAATGCACTCTTTAAAGTGCATGCTGCCATGAACCCACTGACATGAATGTTGAACCCAATAAGCTAGGCTACTGTCTGAAATCTAGCCAGCTAGCCGCTAAACTAGCTCATGACAGATCTCGCTAGCTAAGACAGGGTTAATGCTTGCTAGCCAGTTAGCCACTAACACTAAAATTAACCTCCCCACAGCTGGCTCTTATTAGACTGTAGCAACACTAAATGTCTGCACCGCCGCTCTCTACTGCGTGTGTGTGTGCGTGCGTGCACGCTCATGCGTGTGTGCGTAGGCATGCAGTAGTATCACTACAGCAGCTTGGCAATGAACTCTCCAAACACACACACACACACACACACACACGCTATTCAGCCAAGTATAACCTGGCCGAGCTTCTCTTTGGGTTTGGCACGGGCTGTGTTTGGAAATAGAGGAGGAAGGAATGAAGGGTGGGAGCAGACACGGTGGTGGAAGGAGCGATGGAGGAGGTACGAAGCAACGTGGGAGGAGGAAGCGGGGTTGGGGGTTCAGGGAGAGGAGTACGGGAACAAAACCCAATGATCATGTCTACTTTGTAAACTCCATGACCTCTAGTGAACCCTCCCCCACACCCCAACACCCATTAACCTCCTCTGCTACTTTCCCTCCATAAATATTACAACTAAATAAAACATAAAAAATTATAAATGTCCATTGTTGTCGTGTGAATCACTCTGTAAGCACTTTAAAAGTTTTTAAATCAATCTGACTCGAATGAGGAAAGAGTCAAATATTCAAGAAGAGTCCGTGTTTTACATTAGCGTGAAACCCCCACCAATATTTAATGTGTAATTTATTTTCCTCCATGTGCAATGTGCAGCAATGAAGTGCTTGTGATGAATGTAGGAGCACAGCAAGACTGAAAATGACTCTATACAGCTATTGTAGGGGCTCTGTAAACAAACAAAAAAGCTAACCGAAAAATAATTAGTAGTATCATTTATGTACAATGTTGCAGACGACACTTGTTCTAACTTGTCCTACTGTGTTGCTGCCATCTTTATAATCTGACAAGCACTTGAATCCTATATTTAGGGGTGGGGAAAAAAATCGATACATTATAGTATCGTAATATTTCCCATGGCGATACTGTATCGATACACGGACACCAAGTATCGCAATTTCATTATATATATTGAGCACATGAGAATTTAACTTGGTGTATAAAATATTTATGACATGTTCATGTCGGTTAGTCAGCTTGACAATCACATTTTGCAGCAAATACAATTTACGTGAGATGAACAAACAGTTTTCCTTTGGGGACATAATTTGAAGTTGGAAAAAGTAATAAAATGCTAAATATCGTATCGTGGCATAAATATCGTGGGGCCTCTGGTGATTCCCACCCTTAGTTGCTGCCATCATAATCTGACAAGCACTTGAAATTAAACTGTTTTCATTAATCTATACATTTATACTTTTTACAAGAAAATCAAAGATGGTATATAGCCAATATACACCAATTCCTTCCACCCCTGCCTTGTCTCGCTCTACAACAGCACAAATGATGGAACAGCTAATGTTACAGATCCCATTTGAGTGCAAAGGGCAGGACAGGTAGACTATCTATAAACATTAAAAGGTGTAGTAATTCTGGAGACCTTTGATCTCTCGATCGAAACAAATAACACCGCTCCATTCAATGCCATAGGGCGCTACCTCAGAAGCTCCGCCCCCTCACATGGAAATGCATTGCGAAGGCTAGATTATTGTAGTTGTGTCTGCATTACTTAGGTTCCTATTCATGAAGCCAGGGCTGTGTAGAAGTATCAGATCATTTTTTCAGCACGCACAGAGAACGGTAAGCTAGCGGACTGCAAGGAGATATGGTGAATTTGACAAAAAGTGTATTATCTTACAATTGCTCATACCTTTAGAGCCATTTTAGATAAACGTAAATGAGAGAGACCGCCGCCATATTTAGCCATCTCTTCTGTTTGCTCTGGCTAGCTTGTGCTGGAGTGTGAGACTTCTTTATACAGGCGACCTCTAGCCTCATTAAAACTTCATAGATTCGCAGGCAGAGAAGAGGAGAGTCTATCCTCTTACGCATGACTTCACACACACACACACACACACACACACACACACAATGTGCACGTGCACGAGAACAAGAACAGACACACACACACACACACACCATACACATGCACACAACCTGTCTCGCCTCGCCCACTGTTTCTTTCCCACAATGACACACATCTGCATGCAAACAATAACACAAGCACTCATCCCTAAATGATCCAGCAGCAGCCATATCCCTGGCTGATGTGCACACACACACACACACACACACACACACATGCACGCGTCTACTATATGCGCACGTGCAAACACACACACACACACACACTTCCACCCATCAGATTATTAGTGTTAAATAATTAATGCAGCGAGATGATTCCTTCAGCTCCAGGCCAAAGAGGTCCATTGATTCCCCAGGATGCATTTTTAATGGTCCGCCAGCCAGCATTCTCATCAGCTGACCAGTGGCCTTGTGACACACACGCACAAACACACGCACGCACACGTCAAGCTTGGAGCCAAGGGACACAATTAACACACAAACACAACAACAGCATAGCACTGCACTTTGCAGTAGACATTACCTTGACAACAGGGGCAAGCTGCATCATCTACTTAAACAGAAGCTGTATAAAGGAATGCACTTGCCCTTTAGCTAATAAGGCAACTAAGTGTATTCCTTGACTCACGGTATTAACCGTCTACTTCTGCAAATGGACTTAGATGAAGAGAGGCACATGGCCCAGGTTTTGAAAGACCAGGACAAAGATGCTATTGTTTTGAGTGAACCAGTATAAAACTGAAGGCACACCCAAAAACCCACAATATGCCCATTACTGTAAATACAGCACGCAAAATTCGAACAGAAACCATCTCCACCCACCATGGCCGTCCTACCTTACATTATGCAGTGGTAAATCAGGGTGAACTGAAAGCGGAATAGAAATCTATGGGACATTTCCGTCAGTGATACCTTGTCTTGTCGTATGGGGCTCTGAGCTCTTGATGAGATTTCAGTCTTTGTGTGTGTGTGTGTGCGTGTGTGTGTGTGTGTGTGTGTGTACTCATCTTACCTTCCCTGTCTCTCTCTCAAAGTCAACGTATTCTCTGGTGGGAGCCTGTCTCTGGTCTCCATGCAGGTTAGCTGGGAAGAACTGCAGAGACAAGTTGGTGCCGGTGGCTACGAATGCCTGGAGGAACACAGACGCATATAAATGGGTACACTTGTAACTAGTTATGTGCAATGGGGACAGTATTCTATTATCATACAGTGTGGTTGTATGCATTTTCATTTTGTATTGTGAAAAGAGAAGCCATAAAAAGGTGAAGTCAACTATCCTGGAGAAAGATTGTTGATATTTAAACTTGATCAAAACATATCTCCTATCAGTGCCATATGCGTGTTAATGTAATGGTGATTTTATTGTCACATACACATTTAACCCATCCCTCAAGGGAGCAGTGGGCGGCTGCTGTGCAGTGCCCGGGGACAAACTCCAGATGGAATTCAGGAGAATGAACCTGACTGCTTTGAAACCAGAGGAAACCCACGCAGACACGGGGAGAACATGCAAACTCCACACAGAAAGGCCAGGACGACCGGGGATCGAACCCGGGACCTTCTTGCTGTGAGGCCACAGTGCTATCCACTGGGCCACCGTGTGTTCCCTGAGAAGCTCCGCCCCCCCCCAAATTGGGCATGCATTGCCGTGGCTGGGATAGCGTTGCGTGGTGCGGTCTGCACCACATTGTGTGTCCCATTCACATGGCATGCGTAGAAACACCGGATTATTTGTTCAGCATGCAAAGAGAACAGACAACTAGGTATTGCTACCCTGTGGAGATATTTGCTGAATTTGCTGAAAAGTGTTTAACTTAATATCGCTGACTCCACCTTTAGAGATTAAACGCTGAACCAGTACAGTCCATGTTTCATCTGGCGTCCTGATAGTTGGATTTTTGCACGAGCACCATGGCTGTGAGAATAAATGAGGTCGATGGTCGAAATTGGCCAAACCTTCCCCTCAAGTGCATTTACACACAGCGTCAAGAAAACACGTCAGCAATTTTGTGTATAGTTACAGTAACTGTCCATTCAAAAATGAACCACTCGTCCTCCCACAAATACAATTACATTTTAAGTACACATTTTTCTCAATGTTACAAATAGCATTTGCTGTACTAGCCAGCACGGTTCCATAAATGTGTGCACGAAACCATACCAACACACACAATACAGTGCACACAAATTCAATAAAAGATAAAGAAAAGAAAGAAGCATTGAAATTGATTCTGCTGTTTTGGTTAGAAAACTAAAAAGGCAGGAAATCAACTTATGACCAATTTGGAAAGTTTCTTTATATATACTGTACGTTATATGCAATTGTGTGTGCTTGTGTGTGTGTGTGTATGTGTGTCTGTGCACGCGCGTGCCAGTATCGTTTTTGCCTGGCTAGATCAATACTAATGGCATTAAGACTGAGCCTGGACTAGAAGCATATGAATTATGTACCCTGTCATAAGAGAGAGAGAGAGAGAGAGAGAGAGAGAGAGAGAGAGAGAGAGAGAGAGAGAGGGACAGAGAGAGAGGGACAGAGAGAGAGAGAGAGACTGAGAGAAAGACAGAGAGGGAGAGAGAGAGAGTGAGGGGGGAGAGAATGAGGGATGGAGATAAAAATGTCAGGAAAGGGAATGAAGGAAGAGAGGAAGGAAAGGTTCCAGCTACTGTAAGAAAGAGTGCAGCGTGAGGAGACCAAGAAGGGGGAAGAAACAAAGATGAAAACTGCAGGGGGGTGGCTGAAAATGAATGGGGCAGCTGAGAGAAGCTCAGAGTCATCATTTCTGCTGTATTTGTAGTATTGAATTACAGCCATCTGATTGTAATTTGCTCCTGGGGAGGGTTGGTGTGTGTGTGTGTGTGTGTGTGTGTGTGTGTGTGGGTGTGTGTGGGGGGGGTGTTTGGAGGGAAAGAGGGAAAGGAAGAGAAGGACAAAGAGGAGGCAGGAGAGAAAAGGGAGGGATTCTAATGCGATGGAGTGAGAGAAAGGTACGGGAGGATGAAGGAGTACAGCAGGAGAAGGTAAAAGGCCCGGCGTGAAGCGAAGCGGGTGAAGGATCAAACGAAACACGAGTTCAAGTGAGCATTCCAAAATGGATGAGTGAAGAACGGTGGACGTGAAGACCCCCATAGCATGAAAATCAATAGCCGTTCAGACGCTCTAATGTGCTGAGCCTGAAGATAATTTGGTTTGAATTATCATCCCATTTATCAGATCAGTCCTGCATCTCAAGACACACTCAATGTGTCTGTGTTGTGTGTGGGGCAATTTTATTTCTGTAAATTCATCTATACCATTTCAATTCAGCATATGGAATACTGTAATAAAAATGTAATTGCAGTGATTTATTAAATATAGATTTACATTTTCTACTGTATAAATATTATTTAATAAAAAATTTTAAGATAAGTAAATAAATGTTAAATGTCATGCTATATTTGAAGTTGTTATTAGTAGAAACGCATCATTCAGCTTAGATTAATTATAAATAAATGAAAGATAACTATATTTTAATGTATTAGTGAATACAGTATTTCCCATGATGCAACATTATACATACAAACTGACCTCAGCATACAGCAATAACAATTTAATTGTTTATCCTTATTGAGCTGAAGGACAATGGTGCCCATCTGCAATGTAAAAGACAGACTTGTCTGGCTTGTTATTATCTTCACAAAAATACCAACTGGAGAGTTGAAGGTCACGAAAATAGCAGTGCTTCGTGGAAATCCCACTTTAATATGGTCTGGCCAACAGATAAACCTATGACATGATGTCACGGCAACCGTAAGAGATTAAAACGATGGCAGAAAGACCTTAAAAATAAAACAGGCTAATAGACAGGCAGGCAGACAGATAGACTGACAGGCAGGCAGACAGGCAGGCAGACAAATTGTCAGCCACGTCTACAGACACAAATACCCATTTTACCCCCTGATCTAAATGATGACAACAGAGTGTGAAAAATACTTAGGGAGTGACTCACTCCCTCTAAGTGTGTGTGTGTGTGTGTGCGGCGTGTGTGTGTGTGTGTGTGTGCGCGCGTGTATTTTGTGTACCAGTAGCCTGAAGGTCTTTCCCTGACTTCACCTATTGTTAATGGTGTGTTATTGAAAACATAATGAAGGCTTTTAGGCAGCAACTTCAACTGACAGGCAGGGAGTTCATCAGAACTGCTTCGCTGTATCAGACGCAAACTGGCACACACGTGCACACGCGTGTGGGCTTGCTGGCATGCGCCCATGTTCTGTGATCATTTAATGAGCAGGCCCTCAGGATTATTTAGGAGTTATAGGCGCCTAATAGGCCTTATAATTTCTGGTACTGTACTGTATATCATTACAACATGCAGAATGGAAACACCTAAGTGGTACATACACACAAACGATGTTCACACACACTGCTCAGTATTATTTTAGCTTTATGGTGTGGTCACGTGTATTAAGTTCCTGTTAAATTAAGTTCCTTTCACATTGCGCTGTGTTGGAGGACACTGAAGGGAGGGACAGACTGTTTGAAACAGACACATTACAACAGGCAGGTAGACAGGCAGACAGACAGGCAGGCAGACTAACAGGCAGACAGGCAGGCAGACAGGCAGACAGTCAGGCAGACTGACAGGCAGGCAGACAGGCAGGCAGACAGGCAGGCAGACAGGCAGTCAGGCAGACAGTAATAAACAGTGTCTGTGGTGTTTAAAATATTTGGCCTCGTAACACTCTTACTAAGTTAATGAAAAATTTAAACTAGTTGGTATATTATCATTATTATGCATCTGACAAATGTCGGGTATAGCTGACCAAGATGCATATATTTCATTACAGATGTTATCACAACTACGCACTGTCACAGACGGCATACAAACAACAACACAAAGAAATATGACCAAATAAAGAAGTTGCCAATTTATATATAAATAAATGCAATAAGATTTTTTTTTAGACATCACAAATGTTTTAAATAGTGATGACAAGTTGAAGGAAAATATAGCTATACAATTACAATGCTGTATGGAGGAAGTGATATGGCTGTAAGTTAAGTCTTCAGTCTGCAAGATGTACGATAACAATGTTACTTCCTAGTGGTGTGTGCGTGTGCGTGCGTGTGTGTGTGTGTGGTGGGGGGGGGAGGGGCGTGTGAGAAAAAGAGAGGAATATACCTGTCAATTATAATGTAATAAAACGTTCTAATTCATAGTATGTTTGTCTATTCTAATGTGCATAAAATCTGAAGAAAATAGACTGTTCCCTCTCTCAGTTAAAAAAAAAAGCTTTTATAGAAGGATTAAGAATAAGTTATGTATTATTTATCGCTTTATATTCTGCAGTAGGCTATTTTGTTTAAAACCACTCATCGGGCAATTCACTCAGAAGTACCCTCACAACACACACACACACACACACACACGCACACACACACACACACACACACACACACACACACTACTGCATTCATTTATAAACTCATTGTATCCACCCACAAAGACAAGATATGAAACTCACAACTTCTGATCTTCCGTCCCGACAGGCGTTCTGGAAGCGGGCTTGTCTCTCTTCGTGAGGCCGGTCGCGAAACCCGGTATATTTGATCTAAAGTAAATAAACAAACATTACACGCTCTGTAGAAGCAATGTGTCAAAAAAATGATTGCAGCACTGGCCTATAAAATAGCATAGGCATCGCTTTATTTACATTTAAATTGGGGACTGCATTGACAGAGAATTGCGAAATGCATTTAGTCAAACAGCTAACTTTATTTAAAAATATATATATATAAATAATAATAAATAAATATAAACTAGAAACTGTTAAAAAGTAAATAGATTGAATTCAGCAAGATACTTTTAAACTTCAGATTACGTTCCAAAACATTCCAATTGCAATACTTAATATAGGATTTTCCAAATAAAATAGCCTTGTGTTGTGAAATAGGCTTATATTCTACAAGCATTATTTCACAACAAAGTAACCTATGAACATTTCGAGACGCTCGTTGTACTGACATGTCTAGTGAAGGCTAGCCTTCTTCATTTCCACGTTAGAGAATGGATAAAACTGCAAACGCTGCCTACCTCGCACTCCCTGCTCAACTTGCGAAAAAACTCCTCATTTTCAAACTTGCTTCTCTGGTCCGGGACTACCCGTGGCATTGTGACGTTTCGACCGAGGCGCGATCCTTCCACAAGCCTCTTGTCCCTTAAAACACCAAAGTTTGTGTTTCTTCGTGAATGCCGCGCACAGTCTGTCCCCTGTATTTCAGTCACTCCTCTCTTCCGCGTCTCTTTATCTTTCCAAATGCGCCCGCGCTCGTGCGCGCGCGCGCGCGTGCGTGTGTGTGTGTGTGTGGAGAAATGCGCCCTGGTGTTGATCCTGCGTCCTGGTGTGCTCCAAATACTACTTTTTCACAGAGCAGACGAAACCACCGCTATTGATAAAGCTGAATGTGGCGGATTTGCTGTGATTCTCTCTCTCTCTCTCTCTCTCTCTCTCTCTCTCTCTCTCTCTCTCTCTCTCTCTGCATGTGACACTCTTTATGTCCTCTCTCTTTTGCTCTTTTTACGTCTCTTCCCCTTTGTTTTTGTGCGTGTGTACGTTATATCTCTAAACGTCATCAGCCTATCAGTCTATTTCCTGGCTTTCATGGAGTGCGTGATCGAAGGCAGGTGACAACCAACGAACTCAAAACGAGCTCTCATTGCGGTTTCTCTCTCTCTCTCTCTCTCTTGCTCTCTCTCTCTCGCTCTCTCTCTCTCTCTCTGTGTGTGTGTGCCTCTCTCTCCAACCAATATACTTACTTCCTGGCTCCATTGAGTCTCTCTTGTGACCATACAGTACACCCGAAATACCCCCACCCCCCTCCACCCCTGAACTCCTCCTCATTCACAATAATACTACTACACTCAACACTAGACTCGCTTTGCACATGCGCGTCTTGTCTGAACAGGGCTGCAGAAACTTCCACAACTTTGAAATGCGGTGCTATTCACAAATTATAGCACAGTGGATTCGAACAGAAATACATTGTACACAAGTCAGAGAATATTGGAGTCCATTACACAAAGGAGAGGAGGCAGCTAGATAATTCTAACTAATAAAATGTATGCCTATATCTTTATTCTAACCAATGTTGATGATTGTAATTTACACACGCACACACACACACAAACACACACACACGCACCCACCCACCCAATCACGCATGCATGCACACACGCACACACACACTAATTAATATAGCGTAGCATCATATGAATAATAGAGGCATTTCCTTATTACAAGGAAGACTATAGAGTGTACAACGATATACCTACTTTCTGCATAGCTTCAGAGGCTCTGCATTTACACAGACGCTGCAGGGCTGGCAAGGTGTGGTATAGGGTCTATCGGGTGTCCAGGACTTTTACAAGAGGCCTCTGGCTACAACATATGCTCCAAGACAACTGTACTCCGAGACGCCACTGTTGCTGCGATGACGCTCTGCCTCTGATCTCCTAAAAAACGCTATTCATCACACGCCTTGAGGGCGCTTCATGTGGCCTGCGGAGTAGTCAGGGTGGGCGGGGCCTGGATCCGCCAGGTGCCGTCATAAAAGTTAATGCTTTAACAATCAGAGGTTACCGCGGCAATAAGGTATTCATCTTCACATGAGACTTCAGGAACATTTCCTCTTTGTCATTATATTATTTTTTCCTTATATTGTCTAAAGAATTACTCAAAAATACACAATTCACTCTTCTGTTTAGTTCAGGAAATGTAGCCTATTGTGTATACATGTATACATTCTATGCCAGTAAAATTCAGGTCTAGTGGGCTGGGAGATCTTCTCCCATACTTCATAGCTCAGTTCCATCGCTGGCCTTGTAGGCCTAAATATCCTTGAGCAAGGCACCATATCTATACCTACTTGCTTCTGAAGAATGGTATCTGATACTGTAAATGTCCATATTTAGCATATCATTTGTTATTTTAAAATAGCACAAAATAAGTGGGGAGCATATTGCATTATATGAAATTAGTCTGCCCCCGCGGCCCGACTCTGGATAAGCGGATGAAGATGGATGGATAGATGGATAGAGACAAACTTAACATTATCACACACTTCTTCTGTGTATTACCATTCATTATTTATATGCTACAATATACATACAGCATTGGTTTCTTGAGTTATGATTAACATGCACTACTTGTCTTTATGTGCTGTGACAAGGAAATGGAGAGAAAGTACACTGGCATTGTTGAAAAGAAGATGCATGTGGTGATGCTCCATGAAATATTTAAAATCCACCAATAACATGAGAACATATAGGCTATAATGATGCTACACTGACATGACATCACTGACAACACAGAGAGAGAGATTGTTATTGTCTAGTGTAGTGTGTAATGAATCCCCAATGCAAGGCATCATTCAGGCATCTGTCTGCCTCAGCTGGATAGGTACCCACGCATTAACCTCTGTTAAATAATGCTCTTAGATCCACTCTAAAGGAAGAAATACACCATTTTAAACATTCCCGTCTGGAACTGCTTCAACAAATGTTCCTGCTCGCTTTGCAGAACTAAAACAACAAAGTGTCATGTTTGAGCAGATAACCTGAATACATAAATCACTGAAATAAATAAACCATATTCTGTTTCATCCATCCAGACTTTTTCCTCCCAGATTTCTTCTTTACATTTTCGAAGTATACCCCCTACCTCACTGTAGTATAAATATAATAATATTTTAATAATAAATAATCTGCAGATTTGAGGCATTGCATTTCCCCCTGTTTGTTTGTGTCATACTGTAGATATACAAAAAAAATAAGCAAATCAAATTAATATCTGGACAGTGTACATAGAACATGCGTAGACATACCATATATAACCAGAGAAACTGTACAGGTCACTGAGGTGCAGAAGGCCTCGCTTTAGCAAACGCTTGATATCTGTTGGCATTGCAGCACTAACAAAACATCTCACTGAGGACACTGTCAGTCTGTGTTGGCATACTGTACTGTCTGTGTGACTGTTGCTGGATGGAAAAGTGATGTTGAATCTGAGAGATGGGCATGGCTTTGTCAAAGAATAATAAAAATAATAAACAAGCAAGCAAACTAACTATACTTTTCCCTCCAATGCGAGAACAACCAGTTTATTCTATTTTAACCGCAGGAATAATAACTTTTGTTAAATAACATCCAACTTAACAGTAGAAGTGGGCAGCTGATCTTGTTATGAAGGTTGAACCAAAGTGAAACTGTACGACAAAATGTGATGAGACACATCAATGTTGGTGTTAATATTGACATTCCCGTTTTTCTAAAAAACAGCATGTTATGGGCTGGAAACAGAACTACACGTTATATCCGTTAAAAATCACTCCAGGACCTGGCTGGTTTTCATTGGTACACTCAGTACGCTCATACGTCATCAAATTCAAATGTTATCCGTAAGGGTCCCCCTCTCAGCCCCTTCCCTCCCATCGCTCAACTCTTTGACACAAGTTGTAGTGGGTGGAGTCAGGCTCAGAGCTGGGGTGCAGTTACACTCTAAAGGTGGAGTCAGACTCAGAGCTGGGGTGCAGTTACACTTTAAAGGTGGAGTCAGGCTCAGAGCTGGGGAGCAGTTACACTCTAAAGGTGGAGTCAGGCTCAGAGCTGGGGTGCAGTTACACTCTAAAGGAGGAGTCAGGCTCAGAGCTGGGGTGCAGTTACACTTTAAAGGAGTAGTCAGGCTCAGAGCTGGGGAGCAGGTACACTTTAAAGGAGTAGTCAGGCTCAGAGCTGGGGTGCAGTTACACTTTAAAGGTGGAGTCAGGCTCAGAGCTGGGGTGCAGCTACACTT